>VYZP01048553.1:226-20886 GCA_013400635.1 Hypocryptadius cinnamomeus | reverse complement strand
CTGATCTCCCAAAAATCAACAACATAATTCTATATGTAAATCATCAGCTCATTCTTATTTTTGTGAATGGCCAATATTTTCAAGATAACTGTGATACCATGGCCCACACAGATAAAACAAGAAAGGCAAACAGGCACACAAATGTCAGTGAATGAAGAACACCAACGAATAATTGATATATAATTAAAATTACAGTCAGCTTGACCTTCTTAGATCAATTACTGGTAGCCCTCAAAGATACTTAATTCAAGGAGTAAGGACTTCAGCTATGAGTCCAGGAAGGTTGTACACTTGCTGTGTATGAATAAGAGGCAGAACTGAAACTGGTCTGGAAGTGAATTATGAAGACTGGAATTATACAAGAAGCCTGCTATGCTTCAAACAGAAAACAAGTGTAGGGATTGGGGAGATGAGTTATTATGTTCAAATTAACAAGGATGAGAAATGCAGAGCAACCATTTGCATGAAGTGCAAACAGCCTGGGTATGTGTTCTGGGAGTCAGAGACCAGAGCCATTCCACACCTGAAGAGCACAAGAGGGAAAGCTGGTAGTGGCTTCAGAAGGAAGATGGGGTGTGTGACCCATGTAGTAATACCTACACTGCCAAGAACTGTCTTAGTAGCTGAACTTGAATACTGAAAAGACACCTTGGCTTCTCTATATGTAACTTAAATGATGCATTCTTCTCCTTGAGCCTGTGAGGGCTCAAATGTGTTTGAGTATTAAAATTTTGTTTTGTAATGGAGTAAAGAAGTCACTATTTTCTGGCAAGGTGAGGATTTGGAAGAAGGGAAGGTTACCAGCAGTAAAATACTTGGAGGTCCTTAGAATACAATTACAAATACTACTACTCTTTTAATGAAGCCGAATAATTAACCACTGTCACAGACCACGTTGTATTGAATAAACATATTGGATATTTGCAAGCTCTTTGGGGCAATCAACAATCAACAATGCACTAATAATGCCTTTTCTCATTTTATTTTCTGGTTTCTAAAGGAAATGCTAAAAAACCTCACTAAGCTGCTTTAAGGACTTACAGCATGCACTTAAAATTATTTAAAACCTTAATAAGGCTCTAATGCAGCACATGAGATTAAAGTCATGACAAATCTTTTGGGCCAAATTCCTAAATTCCATGTCCAGCACAACTAACAAGTCTCTGAAAGCCATATTTAAATGGTGAACAACATTAAAATATTCTTCTCTGCACTGGTTATTGTGATCCAGATCCACAGCTCTGCCTCCTTTATGTCAAAAGGTTGTAAATCTAAGGTACTGCTCTTTTGTCCAGGTGAGGACAGTTATCTTTCCTCTCACCACATGCCAACAGCACATCCAGGGACAGTTCATTGCTCTGAAATTAAATTAAGAAATTCCAAATTACCTGCTATTAATATCTGACCGCTTTCAACCACTGTTTTACCCATTTAATGAATTTTAACCACTTAATAGCCAACCACTTTTACTCTGGTATACCTCTTAATAAGGATTATTTCTATAATGAGTTCCAAAATTTACTATTCCGTCATCTAGGGATTATATGTGTGAAAACAACCCATATATAGATTTGATATTAAAAGGAAATAGGAATAATTTTAGCCTTACTGATTTCAAAAAGTGGATTTTATTTTAGGCTTTGAAATAAAATTAATCTTTGGCCAGAAACCAAGAAATTCAGCTCTTATGGTAACTTTGAAAAAGTTCTGAGTATGTGAAGGCTTGTGGTGAATACTAGAAGGGAAAATTGTGAGCAGGTTTAATTATACAATTTATTAAGGAAAGGAAAAAAAAAAGAAAGAGGAAAGGTACTGTATCTGTAAAACAAATTCTTCTGTTACCATCCCCAAGGCTCTATCTCTCTTCATCTCTCTATAGTAGATAAGCACAGACGTGATTAAATTCAATGCAACATATATTCAGACTAAAAAATGAGAATCATTTGTTATCTGCAATCATTACTTGCATATGCAATGTTCTGAGCTCCTCAATAAAATAGTAACGAAAGGATTTAATGAAAAGCCCAGAAGTTTAATAGTCAAATTACCTCCAATCATAAATAGTGCATATTTTAAATAGGACCTCTCATTTTAGTTAATGAGAAGCAATTCCAAGTGGTAGATAAACAATGTATTTCTTTAACAAAGATGTCATGTCTGCAATGACACCTTGGAAAATAGGCTGAGGCAGCTAAGCTGGGCTTCAGTTTTGCAAGCTTTTAAGCATCCAAGCCTTTATCCAGCAAAACACTTTCATTTGTGTTTAAATGTTTACCAACACGGTTTTCTGCACAAGGATTGGAATACTGAGCAGCTGGCAGTATGGAAAGCATAATCCTGGAAAATCTGACAGATATAAGCTAAAAATGCAACATTTGACAGCAAATGTATTCCATTTATGTCCTCTCTTTTAAATTATTTCTTTGGTAATCTGTCCTGTAAAACTGTAGAGCTTAGAATAGCACCTGTTTTTTTTTAAACAAATTACCTGAGGTGTGTTTGCCAAATTTCCCAGGATCTCAGGAGGATAAATTGCATGCAGAGTTTTACTTCAGTGGCTTCCAGTGGAATTTCTTCTTATCAATACTCTGTCAGTTATTCTGCATAAGCCTGTAGCTCATAAAAAGCTGCTGGATCTGTAGCAAGAGAAAACTGAAGATGGATTTACCTTTATGGGAGACATGTTATGATTAGTAAAACATCTTCAACCTTAGCTTCTGCTCATCTCCCATTAATTTTAGGGCTTTGCAGGTGTCCATCCTCACCTGATGGTCCCAACAGCATCTGCTCAAGTCATGGAAAGACTTGTTTTTAAAGAGTTCCTGAACATGTAGTTTGAGTAAGATTCCACAAACCACCAACAAAATCTCTGAAGCCTCATGGTGCCTCCTCTGTATCATAGAAAATGGGGTCTGAAACCCCCTGTATTTTGCCAATGAGTCTTTTCTGAGTTGCCAAGCTACCCTAAATTCCTTTGTGGACCTTGCTTTAATGCTCACAAGTACAATCTGCATAAATGACCCCACTGGTGCTTACATCTCTTCTGAGGAGACCCCACAAGTCCATGATGACCTGGTAATGCCAGATGATAACATCTGCCTATCCCTGCTTGGTCTTTAAAGCTCCTTGCTGTTGTGCCATAGTGGCTGCTCTACAGAGCTCTGATGGAGCCAAGGACACCTGATGAGGAGCTGGACATTGTGGCCTGAATACATGGACACTTAGGCTTTCAACTGAAACAGTCTCTGCAGCACATTTAGTGAATCCTTTGACTTAGCCACAGTGCAGAGCTGCAGGAGATGAGGAGACAAGGAGGAAAGAAAATCCTCTTATATAATCTCTCAAACTGAAGGAAATATTTTCATCTTTCTGGACTTTGCATCATTCTCTGTAGCATCTTCAGCACCTGTATTATTCCATTGCTAAACATATTTTTAAACTCTAGCTACATGAGTCTACATCTCTTAGACCTTAACACGGTTTCTTCTCACCAGAAATTTCAGAAATAAATTGGTAATAGTGCTGGATAAACTTGGCTCCCAATGCAGTGTTTCAAAATAATGCTTTTGTAGTATGTCTATCATTACATCCATACTACTACTACTGGCCCTTGTAGCCAGTTATACACATTAATCAAACCCACTCATACCTTCTACTTTTACTTGGTTATTTTTCTTATTCTTGCTCTCTTTTCCAGTTATGAGGCATCCAGCTTTCTCTAGCCCTGAATAACATCTACTTATAAAAGAAGTTTCTAGTATCTTTGGAAAATTTTAATTCCTTTTACAAGGAAATCTTCTCTGACCATAATCAGAGCAATGACAATTTATAAAGTAAAATTCTATAATGCTGACAAGAGTAAAAAAAGGTATGCCAAAATATTTGTGGAGGGAAAAAAAGAATTCTGGGAGATATATGTTTGTATGTGTATGGAACAGAAATTGCTCCTACTTTCCTGGTGTTTTGACGAGCCTTAATAGTCACATTCAAATGCAAGGGATGGGAAGATTGGCTTTGCAGTGATCATTATGCCTAGCCCACTCAAACGTCAAAAACTTCAGAGCTAGGTAGAATTTGCATGTTATGTGCCTTACATTTTACTTACTGGAGATTGATAAAAAAAGAAAAAAGATAAGACACTAAATGAGCCCATACACAGTTTCTTCTCACTAAAATAAAATTACAGATTCACCATCATATTCCTTAGTTAGGACCTTTAAAATAATTCACAATTTTTTCAGAAAAAATGTTCTGAAATTCTTGCATAAAAAGCTGAATATATTGAGATAGCTGAATATAGTTGAATAGTGAGATTTTTGTTCTATGGACTACATACCCAAAGCAAGCTTTTTAGAAAATTTTCAGGACCCCAGCATTTCTTTTTGAAATTGTCTCTGGAAAAGTGGGGCATAAATAGGCAAGTAAGGTGTAACAGCTTTGCATCACAATTCATGTGATGATTTTTGGAAGCACCATGTGTGAACTGCAGCTGCAGCCCAGCACCACACCACAGGCACTGCTTTGCACTGAGCCTGCACGGCCTCAGGACAGAGGCTTGTCAGGGTCTGAACTCCTCTTGACCTGCCCACAGCTTCGTTTTACTTGGTTTAGCTGCCACAGCCATTTATCTAATTGACCAGGCATCTATGGCTAATTTATTTGACTTTTTGTATGGTACAACCAGAGTTTTATTTAGAAAATAACAACAAGCCAGGACTCCATGGAGAATGAGTTACTGACATCACTGTGCAGTGCAGAGAAATACAAGGCTACTACAACAGCAGGGGTATTGAGAAGTGGACTTGGAATGCAGCATGGCAGGGTAAAGGCACAGGATCACGGAATCACTAAGGCTGGAAAAGGCTTCTAAAATCATTGAGTCCTGTCATTAACCCCACACTGCCACATTCACCACTAAACTATGTCCCCAAGCATCACATCCATGTGGTTTGAATACTTCTGGGCCGGTGAAGCACTTCCCTGGGCAGTCTGTTCCAATGCCTGACAACCCTTCCAGTGAAGAAATTCTTCCTAACATCCAACCTAATCCTCCCCTGCTGCAACCTGAGGCTGTTCCCTCTTGTACTGTCCCTTGTTACCTGGCACAGGAGACTGACCCCCAGCTGGCTACAACCTCCTGTCAGGGATATGTAGGGAGGGATAAGGTCCCTCCTCAGCCTCCTTTTCTCCAGGGTGTGGGGTGAGTAGAGAAACCCTGCCTGGGTGCATTTTAGAGCACAAGTGCTGACAGTCCTTACCCAGAAGCTGGCATGCTTATATGTCCCACAGGATTAAGGAAACCCTGACATGAAGCTATCCTGATAGTACCAACCACCAAAGAAAGTCCATCAAAACAAATAAATTCCATAGGGGAATTGCAGAACACTTGTTGACGATTTTCCTACTCAGCTGACATAGAGACATTAGTTTGCCACTTACATTCTTAATGTATCACACATCTACCCTGTTATCAGAACTAAATTCCACATCCACCTCTGCACAGTCTGTTTTATGAGCATGAGTGCAAACAGCGTCTTGCATGATATAAGTCAGTTTATGTGGGAACACATGGGTTACTATTGGTTACCATGCATTAAAAATGAAGTTAAATCAGAAGCATTGTTTAAAAAAGAAACAACAAAAACCAGTTTAATTTTCACCATTTGCTTACTCTTATTTTGTGAATGAGTTAGCTACATCATGATGTAATTACAGACATGTGCATTGAGCAGCTATTTTCTGTTCATTCAGCTCTTTATTCAGACACACTTCTATCTAAAAACATTCCAGTAATGATACTTCCATGATCTGAGAGAAGTAAGAATTATTAATACACTCAGAATAAACCTATACTAGTTTCACATTTTTTTTTGACTGGCTCCCTAAACACTGAGGACTTATCTGAACCACTTGCTTTACCAACAAAGCTTTATGGGCTTTAATGTTGCTGGCAAGCACAATGCAATTTCTTAAGGAATGGTTAGGGATTGTTTCCTCCTCCATCGTGAGATGGTTCGGCATCATACCCAGTCTTCATCAAACACAAATAGTAAGGGACATATATGTTCTTATTAATGTTGTAAAAATGGTTTACACTCACATGCAGAGAAGATATCACTTGGCTTAGCACAGCAAGTAGGACACTAGTCCTTTAGCTGGGGTAAGCATTCCATGTTCCTGGCTCCCAGCCCAACACCAGGAACACTTCATTATAGAGCTCTTCTGTGTACTGAGATGGAGAAGATGAGAATGAAAACATTCCCTGATAGATTTCATTCTAATAAGGATTTATATTCAGCTTAACATGAATTTATGTTCAGCCTGACTTGAATGTATAGCTCATGCTAGTAGACCAATTAAAAAAAAAAAAAAGTATTTTAAATTTGAAAAAAATGCTCAGGATTGCTACTCAATAAGCAAAACTGCTGACATTTCTAGCACCTCACATGTTTGTTTTTAAACATTTACAGATAGTGATGAGAAGATGACTACATCATGAGTGATTGATTCCAGAAGTGACTTCCTTCTGGGTGAAATTACCATGCAGACAAAATACAGAAAAAAAATTGTGCAGGAATTTTGAAAAAACACAACTATGAGTGCCTCATAGGGTACTACAGAACAAGAACCTATTTTTTAATTTCTCAAGTCTAATTGAGCAATAGGATTGGGGGTTTTGAGTTGATGTTTTTTAAATAGATGGCTGGAGGGCATTCTGTTTTCCTAATCTTACTCACTGAGAAGAGAATTGAGCTTTTTAATTTATAGCGAGATTTTAGAGCAATCATTTATAAAAGCAATGCGCATCATTGGGGAAGAGACATCACATGGAATACTAACATATGACAATTATATACAATAAAACACAGCCAGAAAAAATGAAGTGAGTTCAAGTTAAAACCGACCTAGTCAAATCACATTTCAGTAATGGTTGTTTACTCCTTCTCTTGTGATTTGCTAGCTATAGTGGCAATCTACAGGAGCTGAGTAATAGCAACAGGCAAAAATCATGCTCCAAGTGCCTTAGGTTTCTCATTCAGAGATGCATAGAATGGTTAAAAAAAATTGAAAAATGAGAAAAGGGGATGGGATGAGAGAGGAGTGGCAAAAAATGAAAGTAAAACAAAAAAGAAACTTTCTGAGGTTCATATAATTCCAAGATTAAACCCTTTACACTTAGATATAGCTAGACACTTTCAAATAAAGCAGATCAACTCAAGCTAACTCTACAATTGATGCAGAAGAATAGCTGTAGCTATTTCTCCCTTTTCTGTTTGTTTCTAATGCTTTCGCTCACTGCTAACACAAATATCCATAACCACAGTGAAAACAGATACAGAAATAGATTATATAACCTCCAGTAAATAAAATGTAAAGAAACATAGTCATACAAAATTCCAGCTCAAAAAAAAAAAGAAAATCTGAAATAATCATCTTAAGTTATAGAGGCTTATCTGAATCATCTGATCACATCTGAGACTCCTCCAGAGCTCTAGTAACTATAAATGCTGCACTTCAAGCTCAGGCTGTTCAAAATGAATGATGTATGCTTGTTTCTATAATTATCTTTCTATTCCTTACTGGCCTAAAGTTTCCTTCATCTCTTTACACTTTGCTATCCTCCCTCGGGGTACAATACAATTCCTCTCCACACACACGAGTTTTATGTTGTGGTGTAATTCAGCTTTGGTTAATAACACCAATCTGTTCTGATAGACCTGGAGATGCATATCTGTTATCAATTTATTTAACAATATACCCCAATGGTCTGCTGGAGACACAGATTCTAGACTGGGTGCTACATTTCAGCTTTTGGTTCTTTGCCAGAGCTGCTAACACTGCTCCCTGTTTGTGGTAATTTTTGTGACAACTGGCTGTGAGCCCATATTGTTGCAACTAGAAATATTTTAAAAGGGACAATAACCCTGATGGTCACTCATGACTTGAATCCAATCAGTTGTGCAATGCAAGAATTGCACTACAATTTTTCAGCACAGTGAACTAGAAAACACTGTAAATACTGCAAACCAGAAGGTTTATTGTTAGCACTCTCAATAAATGCACTCCAAAGGGCTTTTTTAAAAGGTGTTTTCATGAACTGACAGAAATGAAACAAAACATAAACCAAGTTAAATTTTTCATTTTAAACCTTTTTTTATAAACACTTGTCATAGCCAAATTCAGCTGAATCTGAAAATATGGAAAATAGATGCTTTAACAATAGTTACAAATATCTAAAACTTATTACTTCTTAAGTGCTGTAGAGTTATTATGAGTGCATGTCTTGGGCAAGAGATGAAAGGACTGGAAGCTAAACCAGTCTGCTATGATTGACAGCTTTATAGACACTGACACAAAACCACCACTGCCATATAATATTTCAGAAATCTGTGAAGAGGTTTAAGAACTGGACTGCTTTGCTCAAAATGGCTGACAGGCACCACTGAGGTTGCTGGGAGTTGCTGGATGACTGCAGGAAAGCTCGTGAAATCCACAGCACAATCCATAGGTGCTGTGCTGCCAGGTGTCACCTCTTCAGGGGAACAGAGTGTAAATGCTCACAGGAATCCAGACAGACCTTACATCTCAGGGCAGGCACAGTTTTTAGGAGTGACTGATTGCTGGCAGTTTGGGGCTTTCATGTTCAGTAAAGATGACTGAGAAGTCATTGCTGGGAGCATTCATTTGTGCTCCTCTAGTAATTTCTATGTCTTAAAAACCGTTTTGATACTTGTGTGCTCAGTCCCATAATCTAAGCGTTTCAGCTGCACCTATTTCTTTATGAGAACCGTAATATTCTTTTAATAATTATTTTCATATGTGCTTCAGTCCCTCTATGGCTTAGGGATGACAGAAAAATTTAGCTTTGCTTTGTTTTAAGCTATCATTTCATGCCAAGATTTTAACTACATTACATAATTTGAGTAGTACGTGGAATGATAGCTGCAGCAGAAGCAGTGCCTAGGAAATAAACTATCTTCTACAGGTGACCGACCTAAAATCCACCCCACCCAAACCACTGAATAGAGATCAAAATTATTTTCTTTCCTCCTGTGAACTTCCTCAGCCTCCCTTACTACATGACTACAACAAATGGCCAAAATACAGCTTATACACCCTTGTAGCCTTTGCTGAAAACTCTCTGAATCCAGGATTTCAGGCTCTTCTGGAACATTATAGCTTCATCCAGAATTGTAGTTGCAGCAGCACCACAATCTAGGTGAAGGGAGTACAAGACAGTTTCTCAGTGATTTCTTAGCCCAAATTTTTCAACTTAATCTTCTGTAATGGAGCTTCTGATAACTGACTGGATCTTCCTCTCTCTAAGAAAAGCATCTGAGTTTCCATCTTTGATGTGGGAAATGATATGGGAAGAGATTAATCTTTGCATTACATGATTTGCAGTCCTAATAAAATTGCAGGTTGGGTATTTGTGATGAACATTTAGTACTAAAACAGAAAATAGGTGCCATTTTTATGGCAAGAACAGAAACTCAGGCCTGCACATAGCCTTGGGATTTAAACAACACAAATGGACAGAACAGAAACACAAACAGGACAAGAGAATCCATGGCACAGCTTTGTGAAAACATTTTCTGCTTCAATCAAAAAATATGAGTCAGTAAGGGAGAATTTAGACACGGTTAGATTTCCAGAGACACTGTATTCTCTTCCACATCTGCTTTCTCCACATTCTAATGTCACATCTGCACACAGCATCTCTGTAGCCACACTGGGAACCTGGCATACATCTTTCCTTCCCACTGACCCTGTTACACCATGAATAATGTATGACCTGTAGATTAAGGTAATTTTTTATGCACATCAGAGAATGAATCAAACTTGACTCTTCATTAAATTAAACAGTCCTAGTTAAACAAGTAGGTGAACTGGCAAGCCTTGTTTCAGTTCTTCCCTGAGAGGTAGAAAACATTGGTGCTTTCAATGGAAAACTCAGTTTATGTTCAAATAGTTTATTAAACCTTTGTGGATAGCTCTATAGCTTACTTTGTATAAAAGATGAAGTTTCCCAGATTTTTTGATAAATAAACTTAAATTTTTAATTAGGTTTAAATTATTTAGTCATTAGCTATTCAATATTGCTACCGGTCTTCACCTTTAAGCACTTAGTGGCTACTCTTATTCTACTTGTAAATAACAGTGCAATATTAGCAATTAATTAGGTGAAGTTTCACAACAAAATTCTTGGTTATAGTTAAAATTAATTTTGTATATTTAGCAAAATTAGAGGACAGAGCCATAGCAGGTACAAGCTTGCATAACTCATTTAAAGTCACTTGAACTACAGAGATTTTGATGAGTTAATGTATGACCTCATATCTGAAGGCTGAAAGACTGACCAGCTATGAAAGACATTTTTGCCAGAGTTCCTTTCCCTTCTACTCCTCGTAATAATTTGTGAAAATCGTGTTTTTGTGGATTAGGAAATAGTGCCTTATTTCAAAGGGATGTCTTTTGAGAGTTACTGCTCACCACTTAAATAAGATGTGCCCAATCTATCCCCCAATTTAGACTGTAAAATTATTGCTGCTGTCTGTGATATTAAATAATGCATGGCCCATCTCTACCAACACATGGTCGTGTCTTTCCAAGAAGTATTACATATGATTCTCCTGGAAATCACATTCGAGTGTTTCTGATATAGAGATGACAGCAGAGATCCTCCAAAGTTATAATGTTGACTTTATGTTAGCAATTAACTAAAACACAGTAGTTTTGAAATGGGTAATCTGTATTAATTTTTGAACTAAAGGATTTAAGCCAATAAGTTTGAAAGCATAATAATGTAAGACAGTTATATACTATTAATATAATTTTTTGTTAAGTTTTACTAAAGTGAAGATTATGTTTACATAAGCATCAAACTAACTTCCAGGGAAATGAAAGCACAAAAGAAAAGAAATCATGCTGAATTTAATTTAAAAAAAAAAAAAAGATTCCCAAGCTATAATGTGGACTTCTGTGGGTTTGGGCTGCTAAGAGAATGGTGTATCAGCACATTAATGAAACATTTAAGTAATGGGTTTGACCATGTCTTCTGAAGAAGAATCAATAAGGAAGATGGAAAAAATTGTTTTCCTAATGTATCAGTGATTTCCCAGCAGAGATACCCTTTTCTACAATTTTAATGCATTTCCAGTATAGAAATAATGCCTTTAGTGCTAAGGGGCCCATAAAGGAGGCTATAACAATGGAAGTGAGCATCATTTCATTAATTCTTTTCCCTTTGGTTCGTGACCTCAGCTCCACCTGCAGTGGGTACCTCTGCCCACAGGGATTACACTTGCACCAGAAATGATTAAATGTTGCCCAGAGAGTATTGCAAAGAAATGTATGGATCAAATGCACTGGCAAAGGTCTGAAGAATAAGCTCCTGAATACTTAGTTTGCATCAACCTCAGTTTGTGCTAAAGTTACTCCTCACCAATGAGCACTCAAAAGAGCTTTATAAATGTTACAAATTGAGTGACAACTTCAATGCAGGATTAGGATTAGTATGTGTTTGTTTTAGGAAGGAAGATAAAAACCACTAGTTTAGCCCCTATCATGGTAAAAATCTCATTGGCAGGATTAGATTTTTATATAATTGTAGAGTGAGATACCATTTCATAGATGTTTGCATATGTTATTAAGAAAGTCAGATCTAAATTAATAAATGCTTATTAGCACCAGTAATTTCTGCCCTCTACCTGCTTTGTGAAGATATATTTCAAATAAATTGAGACTTACAAATATCCCCCTGCATATTAAGCACTTGTGGTTACACACATATACATATATATATATCTATATTTGTAAGTGATTACCATCAGAGCCACCACAAGCAGACTCAGCTGGCAAACTGAGAAGGGATTGGACCAGATGACCTCCAAAAGTGCCTTCAACTTTAATTACTCTGTAGCTTGAAGTTTCAAGCCTGGGTTCTGACCCTCTTAAGTAATCTCTTTTCTAGCAAGGAAATATATGGATTTATGGATTTATGTAAAGCAGTGTTGCAGACATCTTGCAGTGGCATTAATATCACAGTGCAATATCTCAAATGGTGAGATTTTGTATCAGTATCAGAAAGATGAACCTTCAATAAATTAAAGTTTAATCTTCAAATAGGTAAATATGTGTTTCTCTTCATATCTGTATTACTAGATTTGAAATTTTCTAGCAGTCAGAAAAATAAAAATAGATTTCAATATGCATTTGGGTATAATCTAGGCTTTAACAAATTTGGGTTGGACATAAAAAGCACTTGCAAAATTTCAGCCATATAATCAGAAGGACTGATCTGAAAATCTTAAGGAGATGAAGAGGGTTTTGTCATCACAATTTTCATTGTATTAATGGCATTGCATGGCTACAGCTCTGCTCATTTGGATAGAGAAGCACCTCTGATTTTCCTGGCTGCAATGCAGGTTTACACAGACCCATTTGCATACCCACGCTCACTTATGATCCTTGTGGAATTCTCATAAAAGCTGGAATTCAGTACCATTTTTCCCCAGCTACATTGGCTGTGTTTTCCCTCCATCTCCCACTAATTTCATAAAGTATTTGCTGGTTTTGGAGATGTGGACTGCCAAAATGGCTTGAGATGAGAGATGTGCAAACAAACAGCTGTTTCTGTCATACAAATAAATTCCAAGATGGAATGGAAGTTTCAGTGGGCTGCTGTTCAATTAGGTTGTTTTAAATCCGAGAGAACTTCTAGACAAACGTACTTCTAATCTTGCACTGTCTAGTGGACCAGACTCTACTACTCAGCTGGTTTGAGTTTTGAAGCTTTCTCATTGTGCTGATATTCAGTAACATATTGCCTTTGTGAAAGAATGCATTTGATTTATTTTTCTTCTCCATTCAGAAAAACATATTCTTTTGAGAGAATGGTTGTTTAATTGGTTATAAAACAGGAATAAGGTTTTTTATAAATAAAGTTATTTTTCTTCATTCACTTTGCATAGTTTGAAAACACATAATCTAGTGCCTTCTGTTTGCAAAGACTTTATTTAGAAGTATTTCCTTTCCTCCAGGAGAGAGAATTTGGCTTCAATTATGTTTCTCTGAATTACAATTAGATCTTTGAACTCCAGACAACTGAATTAAAAAAAAAAAATCCTCCCAATTTAATTAAATTGGCCTGTTTGTCAGTACCAGCAGAATACTATGGACCATATTGCCAATTAAAACTTTGCTTTTGATTCCTAATAAAACACTACAAATCCGGGTTTGTGCAGCCAGAATGAAGAGGCTGCATTGCCAATCCTTGACCTGGGAAGCTCCCAGACCCCATGGCTGGTGCAGCGTGGGTGAGGTGGTGCCTGGAGGCTGCAGTCGGTGCCTGGTACCCAGCACGTGTAACAAAGGGGTAGATCAGATTCAATAGCAGCTTCCAAGCTCAGCTCAGAGCAAGACCAGCTCTCTCTCCATGCCGCACATTCCTAGTTGCTACAGCCCTATGCAATCTCAGGCTGCTTGAAATGTCCCTGTGCCTTCAGCACCTCTTGGGAGGCAGCATTCTACACTGAGAGGCAGAAAGAGCTACAGCTCTTCCCTGTCAGGCTCTGCCCAGGGGAAGAAAGAGCCTAAAGCCTCTTTCCTAGTGAGATTGTATTTGTGCAGTTGGCTTACAGCTCCCAAACACCAACACTGGAAAGCCTTTGGGCCATGCACTCTGGGTGGTACAAGCTGGATGCAGCACTGTAGGGAAGGGAGGGCATGACCTCAGCTGAGCGAAGATTGCTGTTAACAAAATGGTGCCCTCAGGCTCTGGGAGGAATGGTCCCTTCCCTACTGCACCCATGGCCAGCTGGGCCTCTTTCAATCTTGTGTGGCACACAGAAGATCCAGCTCCCATGAAAATCTGCTTCTCTGTGCTCTTTCTCACTCCAGATTCTAGCTGCAACTGGAAAATAATTAATTTTTCTGATTTTCAACCTATCACTCTATCCACTGGCTTAAGACATTTATAGTATCATTAAGATATTCCATATCTAGCCAGCAGTGTTTAAACTTTGTCACAAAAGCAGAGCAGGAAAGAAGGTCACTGGCATATTATGCAAAAAACCATACAGTTGCCTAGCACTGTTCAGATGATTACCACTAACATTCTGAAATGAAAATATCTGATTACATCATATTCTAAAGTAGTTTCAATGTTCCCCTCTAGAACTGGAAGCACTGATTTTGGGAAAACAAAACATCCATTAAGACTAGTCTACACATTCTGACTCCAAACTTGCTTTTTTACTGTACTAAGCAGGTTGAATTAGATCTGCTGTCATAGTTCTGAGGAGCAGAAAAACCCCAGACTTTTTATCCTCTGTGAGTTGTGGTTAGCAAAAGGGAAAAGGAAAACACTTGGCAAAAATTTGTGCTCAACTTTCCAAATGCACAATAAAGTCAAGTTCATCAGAGTGGAGAAAAGCTGCATGAGAAGTTTGTCTGAATAAACACAATTATTTGTCTTGTCAGTAATGTGTGTCATCAAATCACTCTCTCCAACAGAAGTAAAGCAACAACAATGTGTACATAATAAGTGATATTTTGGTGGAGAGTTGCATAAGCCAAGTGACAGATTTGTTTCATAACAGGTCCCACCTGAGTCAATGAGAGAAAAAATAGCCATGACAAAGGTGATAAGCACTGCTGTTCCTCTGAACAGACAGAATGTGATCTCAACCGTACTAAAAGGAAATGCTGATAAACTGAACTGTAACCTCAACTGTTATTTGGCATCTTTACTGGGAGTCTAATTTGGAAAATGGGAAATTTTTTAAAATGTTTTTACAGTATTATTAAAATCTAAAATGTGTGTGTTGTCTTCCAAAAAAGTTACCTTCAAATTTGTATTTTTCAAGGCTTTTATTTTCTTCATTTTTTTTTCTTTAATAGTTCCACACAAAAGGGAGACGATGATTATGAAGATTACACTTCAAATAAGACTTGGGTTTTGACTCCCAAAGTCCATGAGAGTGATGTGACTCTTATTTTAAATGGTTTGCTGGAAGGATATGACAACAAATTGAGACCTGACATAGGAGGTACGTTAGTTTTGGTTTTAGATCACTGTTGATTAAGCAGTGAAGAGAAAAAATTTTCATGTCATACTATGCTACTCAGGAAGCAGAATCCATTCAGAGTAGTTATGAGGATAAAATGCAGTGCAGAAAAACATCAGAGGCATGCAAATTAGTAATGATTTTGGAAGCTGACATAAATTAAGATGGCTGAATCTATCCTAAGACATCTAATAAGAGTGTTATAACTTGCTGAATCAGGCAGCTTGTGATGATTTACCTGCATATGACGTTCAGAATTTAACTTCTAGGGAAAGAAAAAGCAAGTTTTTATCTTCTTTTTGAACTTAAGAGATTCTGTCAGAGAATCACAAATAATACAATGGAAAGAAAGGCCAAAAAGATGCTAATACAGCCTAATCCTTGTATGATGTGATGGATACAGAGCCTCCAACAGCAGCAGGCTTGCACAGACTGATGCAGCCTGGGCAGGAGGTGACAGAATGGGGCACAGAGGAGGAGGTTCACAAAAGATAACTGCAGTCAAGCAAAGCCAGTCTGCCCAGATGATTCCCACAGCCAATGCAGGTGTATAGAGCCAAGTCTGCACTCAGAATGAAAGTCTTATTTGACTCAATCACCTTTCGGAGGGATCTTCCTCTCCACTGATTCCTGAGGTAACTCGAAGGAAAGAATCTCCCTGAATTGCTGAAAGTCAGTTTGAGGAGCCCCATGAGAGCACAGAGCAGGCAGACAATACCTCTGCTGAAGAGGATACAGCAGTAATAAGATTATAGAAAAAGGCACAGATTTCATGGATGAGGTAGACAGAGAGCAGCAAGGTTAATGAAGGAAGCTAACAAGTTTATAGTGGCTTATAAACTAAGGAATTTTTCACCGTGAAGGATAACATGAGTCTTTAACCTTCAGTGTATGTATACAGTGTAAATCAGCAGAGGAATTTGTCTCCACTTAAACCAAGACTTTAGAAACAGAAAAGAAGTAAAGCATTCCTAAAATCATCTGGGATAAAAACAGTCATGCTGTAGCCAAGATCTATAAAACAAATAAAGCTGAAATGGAATAATTTCAAAATGAATTAATGTAACAACTATTCTTAATTTCTGCCTCAGAGCCTTAAGTATTTTGGCTTTGGGTTCACAAAATTGTTATTTATCTACAGCCACCTATGAAGGCTACAGCAGTCATGTTGCATTTGGCATTACAATGTAAAACAAGTGATGCAAGGCATCACAAGAGAAATAAGTTTGCTTTTGTTGATAGCATTTTGTTTTGATGCTCTGCTGTGACCTGAGACAAAGTGCAGATGCTCTCAGTCAGATGAGCCTCTCTACGCTATGAAAACTGGTTTCAGTATTTATTCTCACAGCAGAAGGGAATTTGTTTTGATAGAATAAATGATACAAGAATTTGTCCAAAGTGTCTGCAACTAATTTTGAACTGGAGACATTGTTGAAAATTTGTATTTATTTTATATGCAGATTTAAATGTGAGGCAACCACAGAGGAGAGATGCCATAGTAACATGCTCGTGCTTGACTTTCACATAGTTGACTTTGACCTTCATTGGTTACTGATTCTTGTTGTTTCTCTTGCAGTTAAACCGACAATAATTCACACTGACATGTACGTAAATAGCATTGGCCCTGTGAATGCTATCAATATGGTAGGTAAAGGATTGCCCATTTGCCTTGTTACAAAGTCTCCATCATTTTGACATTATAAAGCTTCCATTAGTTCTTAATGTTGTGCCATACCTATATTACTTTTTAAATCTCATTTTAATTATGGATGGGAGGACTCTATGAGCTATAAATCTGTACAAGTCAGAAAACAGCTATATGCTGAAAATGCAAAAATAATATTTTTAACATATCCTCACATTTTTGTGTGCTCTGCTCTCAAATGCTTTGCAACAGTTTAACTCCAGTAAAACCCATCTTCCAGATTGCTAGAAAATTGGGAGTGATATTACCACTTTTTCCACCACGAGATAATAAATAAAAGGCCTAGAACTTCTCCAGAAAGTTCACCATTTTTGAGATCAACCACGGGGCACAGGCAGTTAGTCAGCTCAAGCTTTTCCTGTCCTAGATCCAAGGAAATAAAATTGTTCTCTGAACTGAGCAGGTGTGGGCTGAAATGTGGGGACACAGAATTAGAAAGGTGCATATAACACTCACTTGCACCTTCATTTTACCCTCAATGGTAAAATAATAAATTGTTTTAAACCAGTAATCTTTGGTAAAACATGCCTCAAAGCTTCACTAAAAGAGATCGGTTTTATCAGTTCTAGTATCACCTTCTGTAGCTCTCAGTTTTTTCATATGAAATTAAGGAAAGCATATCAGGAGTTATGTGGAATGCTGAATGCTATGTTTTCATCAGTATTTCTGGTTAATACAACAGGAATATACAATTGATATATTTTTCGCCCAAACGTGGTATGACAGACGTCTGAAGTTCAACAGCACCATAAAAGTGCTCAGGTTAAACAGCAACATGGTTGGGAAGATCTGGATACCAGACACGTTTTTCCGAAATTCCAAGAAGGCTGATGCTCACTGGATAACAACTCCTAATAGGATGCTCAGGATCTGGAATGATGGCAGAGTCTTGTACACTTTGAGGTATTTATACCTAACTTTAATTTCATTTTCTCTAAGGAAAGCCAAAGAGAAAAATCCTGTGAATTCAGGTCATTTGATATTAACCCAAAGGGAAAAAAATATTGGGTTTTCCTATATATTTATGCAAACAACCCTGAAAAAGGGAAGAATTTAGAAGATAGCAATTGTATGAAATTTCTGTTGTATTGGAACAATAAGTTTTGTTTCTTCTTACAGATTGTACTGTCTTGCTCCACAATAGCCACCTTCCTATATTAACATTAACATAGGCATGTTTATAGCAATTAGTCTTCATTTTCAGGTATGTTTTATTGTTTGCCTTTGGTTTGGCTCCATTTACTTTTTTACTGTGTTAAACTGATAAATGTGAAATATCCTTGAATTAAGTAAATGGTAGAAAAGGAGCTACTACATACATCAAAGGCCTCTTATTCTGAATTGATTACAATCTAATCAGATGAAACTCCACCCTGAAAAAGCAATCTATTCCTAAATATCTTAGGCAAATAAGATTATGCCATCCCAGCATTGAATATTTAATTCAAACCTATGGATATGCCTCATTCCACCAAAATTTTCATGGAAAACTGAACTTGATGTGGTAAACCTGTACAGGTTTCTCAGTCATGTGTACAGTTTTTCTTTTAAGACAAATTACCTTTCCAATAATTAAGTTATGCATATGCCATATGTAACAACTCAAATATCATACCCGAAACAATAAGATACTTCCTAAATGTGAAAATCCCTGTGGGTTTTTTAAAATATACTTTTTCTTGCATGTGACATAATATTGGAGTTTATATAAAATATAGATAAACACAGCATTTTTTCAAGAGAATTTATAATTTAAAAAGAGATTATAGAATCAAAGACGATAGACATAAGATTATATGAGTTTTACTCTACATTTTGACAAAGTTTTATTTTGCTTTTGCTTTCTTGGTAGCCAAAAATAAAGTTTTGAAAAAAAGTACACTCATAATTTTAATGAATAGATGTGAAGCTTTGGTTAAGACAACTTTTAATGTTGCTACTGTCTGAATTATAAGAGTTTTATTTCATAGCTATTTTATATTTATTGCATATTGCATTTCCATAAGAGACAATAAAAATAATCAGGATTGAAATCCAATGTAAGTCAAAGTTAGTCTGATAAAGATGAGCCTAGATCAACTTTCTAAATGTTAAATTTGGACTTGGCTACACTACTGTCTGCTTGGGTTTTATTACCTTTCTCTTCAAATTCCTTGGTTTCTCTCACTAGAAAGAGATGTATCTGGTAGAACTTGCAAACAGGTATCTACTATGAATATATATTTAGTTGTGCTGGTGAGTCACAGCAAGCACCAAGGATTCAACCACAGTTAACCCAGAAATGAAATGTGATAGTATCACACAGCTGGGATTCTGTCCTCAAGAGGGATCCAGAAGGGCTGGTTGAGTTTTCTCAGTCACCTCCCCCAGGTTTAAGAACCACCCTGCCCAGCAGGAAATCAAGTATCTGTGGTACTGAAGATGATGAAAATGAGAAGAGGAAGTGAAACAGGGAAATTAGATTTCTTCCTAAATCCCTAATGCAGAAAAGTTGCCTTTGGACTCGATTAACTTTGTGGTCCCAGCATTCCTCTGCATCCCACAGGGTGAGACTCAGGGTCATCTGCCCATAAGACCTTCATTCAGGAACCTGGAGACAAACCAGGCCTCATCATTTAGACACCCCAGAATCAGCAAAGACCAGAAACCTACAGCTTTCCTAGAGACACCTCATGGAACAAACATTTTACCCCACCCTTTTCCTTTTTCCATCTCTCACCCCACCTCTTCCCTCTCTTCCAAAACCCAAGTATCCTGCAGCTCATGGCTGGTCTGGGAGTGAATGAAAAATGGTGGAGTTTTTAGCAGGAACACCAGAGGGTACATTTCATCTTACTTGGGTTTCTGAAAGTAATTGTCTTTACCTGAGCTTAGCATCAACACTACCTGAGTAATCATGGAGACTCTCCTAATATTCAGTGGAGACAAAAAACTTTTGGTACATTTTTCTTCTGATTAAATTTGAAAGTGTTATTTTGGAATGAGAGGAAGTGTATCCTCAGAGCGCCTCTGCACTAGCTGAGAAAGGAGTCTAGATGGCTGCCTTGGATGCAGATGTCTAAATTTGGACTCCTATCCATCATTTCTGAAATAGAATCTTTGTCACATAAAATACATTTTCCTAATGCTTTATGGCATGTTGTGACACAAAGATTTGTCACTGCTCATGAGATGACCTGTATATCTACCTACCTATGGATTTGTCAGTCATGAGTAATGCTGCTACTTCAGATGCACAGGAACAGAACTTTATTACCTTCTTGCATTACACAGTCCAGAAAGTAGAAGATCAGGGTCTATGGAACCAAAAAAGAAATATTTCTTATCAGTAACTATGATGTCTTCCTATGCTTGGAATATTCCAGTAATTGCATAGATAGCAATACGTTACTTTATACATATATATATCTATATATCTCCTGATCTCTTTCTTCTCAGGCTGACAATTGATGCTGAGTGTCAGCTACAGTTACACAACTTCCCAATGGATGTCCACTCCTGCCCACTGGAATTTTCAAGCTGTAAGTAACATGCTTAAAAATATTCCTTTTTCTGACTCACACTAAACTTGTTATTACAAATTTGTTTTTACGTACTTAGAGCCAGTGAAGGTTATGTCCTTAATTTGACATACCCCATTGACTTTTATTTTGATTTTTTTTCAATACTTGTATTATATATGGTCACAAATATCATTAAGGACTGCTATAAAAAATTATAAAATTTCTGGACCCTATGTGATTAATTTATGCTTATATCTGACTATAAAACAAGAAATTTTCACTTTCAGCATCAAGGTGTCCTGGCCTTCCACTTTCACTCTGTGCATAGGTGTTTTACTATTGCAGTAGTTGGAACCAATGATTTGACATTTTGTGGTTAGG
>VYZP01048552.1:4247-27173 GCA_013400635.1 Hypocryptadius cinnamomeus | reverse complement strand
ACTTAGGTATTAAGGACCAATGGTTTTAAGCAATATCAGAGGCAAGTTGGTTCTTGAAACAATTATATCAAAAGGTTGGCTATCATTATTTCCTTCAGCAGCATCTTTTATAATGAAATGTCATCAAAACAGAATTTTATTTATTAGGTCTCAACAAATACCAGGGATTAAGTCAGGGGCCTGCTTTAACTTGTACCTTTGGAATTTAAGTTCCAAAGCAATATAAAGGGTCTACCACAGGGACTGATATGCTAACATAGACACTGCTCTAGATAAAGTTTAATGAACATGTACCTTTTCCCTTACTGGTTTTGTAATATGGCAAAAACTCAAAAATAAGCACACCATATCCATTTCACTTTTAGGGCAAGAGAGTCACCAAGTAATCTGTCTCAACACATTTTTCTAGTTGTGTAAGCCAGTGTCTTAAGTAAGTCTTAAGTCTTTTACAGCAAGGAACATACCACAAAGGAGTGAAGTGGATTTCTGTTAATGAACTCTCATCTTTGCAATTAGGGGTCATGAGAGAACACAAGCTATTTCTCCATACTTTTCCCTCAAATCCTTCTGAAAACCAAGTCCAGAACATTACCCGATAGACTGCTCAAAAATTCTGACTTTTTAATAGCCAATTAATATTCTTTTATTTTAAAAGTAACATTTCTTTTTTTCTTTTTTACTTCTTGTAAAGGTAGTTGAACCGACTCCACTTGCACTCTGCAGTTATTTCCAGGATACCACAGAATCACAGAATGGGTTGGAGGGGACCTCTAGCCTCTTCCTAGGAGATCATCTAGTCCAACCACCTCCCCAGAGCAGGGTCACCTGGAGCAGGTGACACAGGAATTTGTCCAGGTGGGTTTGGAATGTCACCAGAGAGGGAGAATCCACAACCTCCCTGGGCAACCTGTTCCAGTGCTCTGATCTCCTCAATGTAAAGAAGTTCTTTGTCATGTTGAGGTGAAAATTCTCATGTTTTAGTTTATGGCCATTGCTCTTTGTCCTGTTGCTGGGCACCACTGCAAAAAGTCTGGCACCATCCTCTTGGCACCCATCTTTGAGATATTTATTAGGACTGATGAGATCTCCTCTCAGTCTTCTGAAGCCTAAACAGGCCCAGGTCCCTCAGTCTCTCCTCATAAGAGAGATGCTCCAAACCCCTCCTCATCTTTGTAGGCATTTGCTGGACCCTCGCCAGTAGCAAATTGTTTCTCTTGTGCTGAGGAGCCTACAAGTGGACAGAGCACTCTGGATGTGGCCTCACTGAGGGTGAGAAGATGGGCAGGATCACCTCCCTTGATCTTTCTGATGCACCCCAGGATACCAGCAGCCCTCCTGGATGGAAGGGTTCCCAGCACCCACAACTCAGGTATTTGGTTCCTGTTTCAATGTACAATTACCAAGTGCTGGTAATGTTAACTCCCCTTTTCCCACACCTGCTCTGGTGACAATTCATCTCTCTGAAATAAGGCTGACTAGATGGATAAGCTACTCTGGGTGAGCGTGCAGCAGTATAATGGTGGTAATTCATTGCCTGATATGGTCTATGATTAGATTTTCCTTTTTTCTTAGCCACATTACAAGGCTATAATTCAAAGTCACATTCTGATTGATGAAAAGCCCAGACTTTTCACACCTTCTGACATTTCCTGTTGTTAAAATCAAGTTTTTAAGAGAAATTCTTTCACCTCTTGGCAATGTGAATAGTTGGTAGCCTACTTACATACACCTGACAGTACAGCTTGTTTTTATAAGGTTCTCTGCTATCATTGTGTTCTGGCTTTATATCTATAATATCCATTTTATAAATTCAAATTACTGCTTCACAGTCTCTTTTTGATAGATGATTTATATTTCTTTGGAGTCACAGAGCCATATTCTCCAAAAATCCATTTACTGATATTCTGACATCCCACTGAAGTCTACTGAGACATAAAAAAAATGAGAGAAAGAACCAAATTTGATGTAAAATGCAGTGTTTTGCTATGATCATTTACATTTACAGTTTATCCCCATGGCTACAGAAAAAGAGTTACATATGAAAATAAGGCTGAGAAGAACCTCAGTAAAAAGCTAAAGCTCAGAAGATCTGCCAGAAGGTCTGAGGTCAGTTCAAGTTCTCATCCTCCCCAGCAAAAGACATGATAAATTACAGTCTATGCTCTGTACATACAAATATGTTTTCAAATGACTGTTAAAACAGGGTACATCAGGCATGAACATTGCTGAAATATTCATAATGTGTTTAAAGACTTATGCAACCCCAGCAGTTTTGCATATTAAATGAATCCCATTCACAATAATAATGGTTAGTATTTATTAGCTGCAGTGTGGTTTTGAAAATATAATTAATAACCAAAACATTACTGAGAAACAGGCAAAGCATCATTGCCCACGCTTAATACTTACCGTATGTTTTTTTAATCAATTAGTAAATTCTTCTGCAAAATAGTATTGTATCAGTCTGAAGTGCTATTAGGTATGGATGGACTGCTATTTTTAATTTCCACTTTGGAAAAGTCAAAACCACATAGTGATAAAAGCTGTTGGGCTGTTACTCAGTCTTGTGTGTCAGTAAATTGTCAATTTATGTTGTCTTTCTGTAGATCAACAACACACTGCTCCTTCAACAGGTTCCACTCAAGAACATTAGCAAGACTAGAGAACCACTAAATGACACTTCACTGTGACACAAAGTGTCACAGCGAAGGAGGCTGTGGTTTTTTTTCCTTTGCTAACCCATTCTGTTTTCCTGAAGGACACCTGTGCAGGCAGCTGTGCAGATCAGTTTGTTTTTCAGAAATGGACTTGATCTGTACAGCACTTACTAATTTATATGTTTGCTGCATTTTTCACTGTAATGCATACATCACTCCCTAGGCATCTATTTATTAAGACTAGCACAATGAATATTTAAAAGACCAAGAGTCTAGAATCAACTCCTGAGTGCACATTAAATTGCTATGTGACCTGTTTTTCCAAAGTGGTGAGCACTTCCAGGTTCAGTTAATGCCAAAAAGACTTTTCTATTTGAAAAAAATAGGTCATCTCTTTAGGACTCTGCCAGTGAACCACACAGCCTACAGAATACAAGATTATTTGTTCTGATCTATAGACTTTTTACAAGAATTGAACAATCTGACTTCTGAGATCATCAGAACTTAAATATTTTGGGTTAAAGCTGAAATTCACCTGCCCTGTCACCACTAGCACAATTTTTTTAGCATTTATACTATCAAATCTCAGATTTTCTACAGACTATTTGAGGGCTTAAATTTCTCTCTAAGACCATGGTTCTACAAACTAGGTAATAAGAAGTCATTTTCACACTGAGGATATATAAACTTCAGCTTTAACAGTTAAAACACGAAAAGAAAGAAAGAGAACTTTGTACATTTTTTAAATTATTGTTCTGTTGCTTTGCACAAGATCACCTACCAACCACCTACCTTCTGTGACTGAAAGAGAGAGAGTAGTGCAGGCTGAATCCTGTTACTATTTACTTCCAGTACTTCTTTATTCAATTTATATTTATGGAAATGAACAAGTCCATTTGGTAGGTAGAAGTGTTGCTCAGCATAAGCTAAAGCATCACAAATTAGGTATAGGGAATTAGCTCAGAATTATACAGTTAGTGGCACACAAAGTTAATACTCAGGAAGTCTTGGCCACAGTTTCAGATTATGTCACTTAATAGTCAACATCCTTTGAAACCCTAATCCAATATGCTTTTACTAATTAATAAATTACGCAGTTAAAAAATACAACAATGCTCAAGCTTTGTACATAATTTCTGGGACAATACTACAGTATTAGGCTTGAGATAATGAAAAAAAATACCTCCTCAAATATGCTTGAAGTGAACCTGCAACAAAAATAGGATTCTTCAGCACTTTCCTTATACATGGACTGGTGGACTATCTATAACAATGACATTCCTTTTATGTTACTTACATGCAAGGACACTTTTTATTTCCCATTCATTGGCAAGTTCCTTTGCTTAAGAGAAATGAGTTTCTTGTCCGTTTAGGGAAGAATGTTTGTCAAGTTCCACAATTAAGGGTTATTTTAACACATTATAAAAAGAGGACCTATCTCAGTGATTATTATCAGACCCATAGCTCAATTATCAAAACAGAAACTAATAAAAAGGTTGATATTGTGAGATTTCTAAACTACTTCATAGTAATACTAATTCTATTCATGGCCATTTTTCTTAATAACCACTAGTAACTGGCTCTAACAGCACTTTAAGGAAAAAAATTAGAATATATCTTCTAAGATTGCAATCAATTCTGTCTTGAAAATTACTACCAATGGCACCACAAAACACAAAGTTAGACCTCTCTTGAGCACTTTTTGGTTCATTTCACTCATCCAGAGCAACCCATTTCCCAAGTGCCAGCCTCTCATAGCCAGCCTGTGTGCCAAATGTCAAGCTGCAGTCTCTCTGGCCTGTGCAATACTGCAAGCAATTGAGAGTGTCAATCAGAAAACACTGCTAAATTCTGTTGACAGAGCACAATAAAGGCAAGACTGCACTTCATTCATTGACAGTTGCACAGTGTTTGTGGTTGCAGCTGCTTCTTTGGGTCACTATACAAAGCAAATTTACTTCTGAATATGCACTTGGGGCTGCTCTGCTGAAGAAGAGGGTGCTGCTTTTACTTAGCCATTTCTGTGACTATAAATGTCCATCTTGAAATATTTATTTTTAAAAACTTGCTGAAATGCCCTGTCCCTATGCAGTAACTTCCAAAGCACTGCCAGCTGCAACACAGATGGAAGATAAAATTCAACCACAGAAACAGGATTTTAGCACATAAAGCAATATGAAAAAGGGAAGGCTGAGCCTTCAGGTATTTCTTATCACACTCACCCTTTGCCTCAGCCATACACACACAAGACCTCCATCAGTGATGCAGATTATTGTATTTATTCAGAAGCCTTGGACTATTGTCCCACTTCTCCTTATGGTCTATATTCCATGCTTTATTTCACTTTGACTTAAAGCAGCATTTCTTTGTGCTTGTCAGCCAGCAGCTGATGGAAGAAAAGCTATAATCATTCAAGAATATCCCACAGCTGCAGTCATGACCTTCCAGGTGACATCTGGCTCATAGATGCTCACCTCAGCCCACAACACCAGGTTCAGGCTGCTCACCAAAGGCACCACACACACAACAGAGGCAGCTTTCCTCTGATGCTGCTTCCTCTGATGCAGCAAACAACCTTCAGCATTCCCCTCTCTGAGAAGTTCCTGAAGAATGTGCTTATGGCAGAAGAAACAGCATGAAAAGGGCAGAGCTGAAGCCAAAGCCAGTTTTTCAGGAGAAGGGACATCCCTCCTGTTGGGCTGTGCACAGGCGGACAGGGTTGGACAGGGGCAGCACCTGAGCCAAACCCTTCCAAGGGCAACCGTGAGAAACCAGGAGAGCTGTGGGGAAAGTCGACTGCGCAGGAAACAACGTTCTCAGCAACACAGTGCATACAGTACAACCACCTGAGAAAACCCATGAGCAGCAGACACAAGTGTGCTATCAATTCACCTCTTCCATATCCCAGCAACTCTTTGATAACCTGTGATTAGTGCATCTTCTTCAGACCTAGACATCAGTGCCTCTGGGCTAAGGCACTACTAATTGTTAAAATGAAACACAGACAAATTACAAAGTCCAGCTGTGCAGGTTTTAAGTGATTCAGCTGCTGAAAGTGTAAAAGCTGCACTACACACAATTTCTTTACAGTTGAACAGTAAGAATTTGGTGATACTGGTAGACAAATTAAATTATTTATCTAGAACGTATTCATAAGTTTCTATGGAGTTCATCTAGAAGAAAAAAAATGATGGAAATCTCACCTACTTCAAAAGAAAGTTACATCTCTATAGGAACTACAATTTTATTAATCAAGTAACAGTTCACAATAACCTCCTGTGGTTCTGATACGAATTTTTTAAAAACCCCAAACAACCAACCCTATATAATTTGCTTGCGAGGTACTAATAGATTTTTTCATATACATCAGTTGATACTGAACAGCTGTTCTGAAGGCAAAGGTGATATATTAATTTATACTTGCTGAGCATATTACCAGTAGATTGCCCTGTCTTTTAGTAAAACAAATCTGAAAAGTGTAGTTCCAAACTAGACTCAAATCTAGAAAAATGCACTCTTTCTACTGAAACCTATTTGCAAGGCCTATTTCTATCAAAAATATAGAATATAACTGCAGTGAAATAGGTATTAACTCTCCTTCACATGAAATCCCACAAACAAACAAACAGAAACAAACAAACAAAAAAACCACTAAACAACAACAAAAAAACCCAAACAATAACCCAAGACCACCACCACCACAACCAACAAAACAACAATTTACTTTGGTCACTACAGCAAATACTACCCAACTCCTGTAGCTAGAGGGACCAGAAGAAAACATGACACTTCCACTGCATTTGCCTACATGTTCCCTGGTGCATTTAAGAACTTATTTAGTCTTCAAGTATATATGTTGTAAAGAAATAACTACTTTTGTATTTTCAAATGTGTTCTTCCATGATTCTCTGTCATGAAGAGACTTGCATTAACTGGTGGGCAAATGCAGTTGCAAGGTGTTCTAAGGGTGAGAACCAAACCTAAGTTGATAGGGAATATGGGATTTGAGCGCTGGAGCAAGGTCAGGGCTCCTGAAGCCACAGCCAGAGGGAGGGGGATGTCAGAGCCCACCCATGCAAGGAGGAGAGCTGGGAAGGAGCAGCTTCCCAGGCCTGCCCAGGCCACTGCACTCCTGCTGTGCAGGAAGCTGCAGGTCTTACAGATGAACACAGCACAGCTGCACCAAAAGAAACACTTCAGCAAGTACAAAGTGGATGCCTGCCTTGTTTGTGCAAGCTATGTATAAATATTCTTAAAATAACAGAATTTTTAATAGTTGCAGAATTTTTTGAACCACCACAACAAAACAAAGAATAAAGTTTCCTATCTTTCCTTTTAATTTGATTCTTTTTGTTTAAGGTATTCCTTAATCTTTTTTGCATTTGGACTATTGACTGGAAGTAACTGTTGGAGAAGCCAAATGTAAAAATATATTTAAGTATTTTTAAACTAATAATATATTTAAGATGGCTGCATTACACAAGCTCTGAAGAACAATATATTCAGTGAGTTTTAGTATCCAAACACTAAATTATAATTGTTTGTGAGCTGATTTGTTAAGTCTTTAGCTGGACCCCAGGAAAAAACTCATTTTGACACAAAAATAAACAGTTGCTCAAGTACTTTTCTATGTCAGAATGAGGAAAATGGCTGCTGCTGCCATACATGGATGGGATGATGGAAGTAACTCAAAAAACCCATGCAATGCTACCTGGCAGCCTCTAGAGGATTATGAAGGAAAGGTCAAATGCCCTTGTATGTGGCTGGTAGTGAAAAGCAGCAAAAAGCAGGCAGATTCCTGGAAAGGGAAAAGAGATACACAATGCCAGGTCTGACTTCCCTGTACATAAACACACTCAGATTTTTAGCTCATACACAGCTCTGCTTGCTTCAGCACCTACATTAGCACAGGATTGCCTGTGTCATAAGAAATCCCAAGTCACAGTAATCTAACAACATAATATCAAAATCCCACTCCCCAACAAAACCCTTAAAAAAACCACCATAGAAAGTGGTCCAGGTCTTTTAATGGAGCACATCCTTGTGTCAATAATGGAAGTAAAAAACGCATCTAGGCATAGGGAAATTAGAAGGAACCACTCCTTCCAGGCTTCAGGGCATATTTGCTATATTGACACTGATGACAGGATTCATGAAACAGTAACATCAAGTAGCAGGTACAAGACTAAATACAGACACTACTTTTTCACATTATAGCAGTATCCACAGTGTGACAGGAGTTTCCCTAATCTCCAAAGATAGGGAAGTTCCTGACTTAAATAGCCTGTGATACATCAGGGACCTTGTTGCTGCCCCCCTCTCTAAGTGGAAGACACTCAGAAACTGCGATGATGGGCAGAGACTTGAAAGCTTTGAGAAAGACTGAACAACACCCCCTTCTCAGAGTGTTTTCATAACTCAGAAAAATTGTCAGTACTAAAACAGGTAAAAAAAAAACAAACCCCAGGTTAAAAATTATCTACATTAATAAATGAAAACAACTACAGACAATGAAAATATTTTATTCAGGAGTAATGTTCTCAAAGCATAGAAACATATACTAGATAATTACTTCATAACATATGCAGAGAAATCACTGGAGTAGTCATCCAGTTTCTGCTGGAACTGCAAGTGGTTCTGTTGGACCACCACAAATTTTAGCTGTACTGAAAAAAATTCAAAATACCAAATGAAAACCAAACAGGAGCTTTTATGCTATAGTTTGAGATAGAAAAGTACAATACAAAAACTGCTTTCAGTCCGCTGGGGAAGCAGGGCGGAGCGGGAGAAATTTACTGCCTCCTGGCTTCAACTACTTAAATACACAGTAATTTTATAATGTGGAGGGAAGAGAGTAGTTTGATGCTATTGCTTGTCAAAATGACTTGATTTGATAAAGAGAGCTACCTTCAATCCGAACACTACAGGGTGAGCCAGGTCCAGAACAGATCCAATCACCAGCATGTAGCTGGCCTTGGATTTACTGTTATCAATAAAGACTTCTGCACACCTGTACTGGCAGGTGAAGAAGCAACCAAGCTTCTTCATATCTCAAATCTTTCCCCTGCATTGCTCTCAGTGTGAGCATGAGTTGAGCTCTTCAAAGGAAGAGTAAATTCCCCTAACCCTCTGGAATTTAGGAGACCAGCCAGGGGTCACAGAGATGGTTCAGGGCACCCAGGTCTCCACTGTCTTCTGAGCATCGCCTTGTTGTTATGACTCCTTTGTGTAAGTCTGTCCTCAGACTCTCACCTTAAAGAAGAAGCCACAAAAGAAAATAAAACAGCTTTCTTAACTTACTCTCTCTGGGACTAATTAAACTAGTCCACAGTAATCCTGCTCAGAGCCGTGATGAAGAAATGAAATGAGAGAGGAGCTCTTGGTGCATGGAAGTGAAATCATGGTGCAGCAGCCTCTTACTGGACAGTTTGGTGGCTCAAATAACTGAGCTGTTATCCCTCTGAAAAATGACCAACGGATCTTACTTCTAATAATGTCTCTTTGTAGTAATTACCTGTCCTTTGTATCATCAATCATAACAGAAACAGGTGTTGAAAATGTAAACCACACAGAAAAAAAGACACAAGGAGCTCTGCAGAGAACACTAGGGTTGACTTCCTGCACAGAAATAGAGTCACATGGACATCTGTCTAATCTATTCTTAAAATCCTTCAGCAGGAGATTACATCTCCATTAAATCTCAAGGCAGCCTTTTCAGTGTAAAAGCCTAATGCAAAGATATATATAGTACCACAGCTCTGATAAAATAAATCTATCTGGAGTCACTTTATCTTTCCTAATCAGTATCTAGAGACATTACGCTTCTGGCACCAACCACAACTGCACTTAAATCATGCCTGTGGAAAAACCAGAGAAAATTTCTCTACCTAAGGCAAGAAAAAAATCATCAGGAATATTCCCTAATGCACTTCTGAAAGGAGCAACACACACCAGAAAACAGAAATAAGTCTGATTTTCAACTGAAATTTTTGAAGAAGTATACTGGAAGAATACATGTTATACTGATGTTCCATGCTGGCAAAGCTCTGCCAAAGGCAAGCAGAACATGGAAACTGGTAGACTGCAATGTCGGTATTCTTAATAAAGGTTCAAAAGCTTTTTCCTTGGCATATATTTATTGGTATTTATTCTATGGCTTTGAACCACAATAAAACACGAATTCCTAAGTCACGATCAAATCACTGGACATATACATTTGACTACTGGCAAAACTAGGACAGCCTAGATGGGCATTCAGAATCAAAGGATAAGTACTACACAAAGTGTTAAAGACAGATGTGGCAGAACACATCCAATAATGTCTCTGTTACACTAGTGTTCTCTCAAAGCAAAAAACCAAAACACACCTAATTTTGCAAAGCAGTTTTAGAACCTCTCGACGTGTATTTTGCTTCCCAACACTGATTCTCTCTACCACGTGTCTCAACTTTTGAATATGGCCAATGAAAAATGAAATGAAAATAAAAGCTGAGATTTTCATGTCTGACACTAATACAGACAAAATACCAAATATACTTACATGTACTTCAAGTCAATAGCTATTTCAAAGGTACTCCTAAAGAAACTACATTAGATAGGATTTTTTTTTTTTGTCTCAGAAGTAATTTTTAAATTCTATGGGACATAACATCAAATATATGTGGCATATATAACATCAAATATATCTTGCAGCAGTCTCTGGATCTGACGTTTCAAAAGCAGTAACCTAAATGTACAACAGACAGCATCTAAATAAGCAACTGCCCTAGTAATGAAAAACCCTGGTCATGATTCTGTCTTTCTAACTTCTCATGATATTTGCATACAGAAAGGCTGATTGTAATATTTCCTTATTTACCTTAAAAATTTAACAACTCCTTCCTTCACCGTGAAGGGAACTGAAAAACTCCTGCACGTCAGTGCTGCTGCCCAACGAGCTCCACAGCTAAGTATCCTTCAGTGTCCATCCCTGCCCTCATTCCCTTCCTCTCTCTCCACAAAATGCACCTACACAACAGGTAGGTTCTCGGAAGTTACACAAATCTTTATTTTAAATGTGCTAAGCTATAAACTTATTTTGTCAATTTACAATATCAGTGCCATTGATTTTCCTGTGTAGCTTACAGCATTTTCTACCTCTGTTGTGTGTTCATACAGCACAACAAAAATGCATGCTGCTTCTGAATCAAAGCTCCTAGCCATTTACAAAATACTATTTAGTAAAAAGACAAGGGTTTTTTTGTTTGTAGTGATTTTTTTAATTAATAAAACCTTTTGCTTTTAAACCTATTAGCTTACCTCTGACAGAAGAGCTAAGTTGAATAAAGCTTTCCTGATGTAAACAGACATGTAAAACATGCTATGCGATACAAGAAAATCTCGGAAATCAATTTGCTGAGCACGGCATAGTCTTTTATAAAAAAAACTGCCTCACAGCAAAAATTTAAAAAAGGAACATCCCTCCTTCTTAAGTTTTCAAGATAATAAAGTATTTCCCCTGTTACAATGTTCAAAAACTTATATTCTTGAAAGCTTAATGTATTTGCATTTTGTTCTTTTCTCAACAGTGGCAAAAAAGTGAATTTGAAAGAAAATATCCCAACAAAAAATTTTTGCAAATTTCCTTACTGGGAGAAAAAAAAATTTAAAGTTTTTTTCTTGTTTTCTTATCTCTCTGCCTGGAAAAACTCCTGTCACCTTCACTTTGATAAATGCCTGTGTAGCATAGTTCAAGACTGTGTCTCACAACCTCTACCCTGCAGCAGCTGGGACTTCTCCTAGCTTAAAACATTAATTCAATTTTACTTCCTTTTTTTTCTTTTTTCCCTAGACTGAGAGATATTTGGTTTTGTTTTCTTAGGATGAAAATGGAATCCCTGGAAAAATACATTTTTCCATTAAATATTTGAATTGGAGGGCACAGGTGGGAAGTTTCAGTCTGAAAATCAGCAAGTTAAACAGTTTTTATCTCTGACCAGTCTGTCTGATACAGCATTGCCAAGATTTACTAATGTAGCATAAAGGAGAATTTATCTCAGCCTTACTTGTCTTAAATATAATCTTCATGAACTCTACTACATTGAAAGAAAATCCATGGACTCATAAGCCAATGCCAGAGACAGTATTTATATGAGAAGAATCAGCAGAGGCTGGCATTAACAGGGGTGGTAATAAACCTCTTCACTCAGAAGATACCCTGACACCAGTTCAAAAGCAGCCATCCCTGAGCCTGTAACTCCACAATGTATATGCTACAGTTTACTTAGATGTTTTCCACTGCCACAACAGCTATAATGTATACAACATGGTCAGTGATTAAAAACAATGACCAGTTTGGAGCCCTCACAAAAATGCAAGCCCAGATAAAAATCATAGTCACTCTCAGTGTTAAAGAAAATGAATAATGAAATATAATGGAGAGTAATGTAAGCAAAAAAAAGATTGAAAGAAGCACGCCCTGCCAAAATAAACAAGAAGCATAGAATTGTGTAACTCTTAATTCCCATTTCTATTCAGAGCTTAACTGGAATGTACTGGGGGCAAAACACACAAATGAATGGTAAAAATTCAGAAAGCCCAGCCATGTTTTCCTTCATTTCAGAGACAGGGTTGTTTCAGCTCTCAGTCTGTAATCACACACTTATCCATTCTTCAAACTCACCTTTACCAAAACAAGTTGTACCAATGCTCACTCCATGTGAGCAGATGCACAGTGTCACATGGCACAAAGCTTGCATGCAAAAACATACATCAGCACATGTTCAAGCAGCAGCAGCTTCCCTTAAAATTACTGTCCTTAAATGACTGGGACTGCATTTAGGCTTCTAAACCTATCCTTACATCATATTCATTACAACTAAACAAATGACCTGAGAACCAGATTTGACAAAAATCTCTCTCCCAAAACATCACAGAATCAAAGAATCATCAAGGTTTGAAGAGACATTCAAGATCATCCAGCCCAACTGTCAACCCAGCACCAGCATAACCACCACTAAACCACATATAACCCCAAATGTTCTCCTCATTGATTCTTGCTCTCTACAAATCCCCCAGACCCACTGCAAAGCTGAGAAGACAACATCCTGTTAGGAACTGGAAAGAACACAAGAAGTCATTTTCTCTTCTTGAATAAAGAGAAGACTTGAATGTGATTCCTGAGTCTCAAAACCCCTTCAACAGGTTCCCATCATACCTTCAAAACCCAGGCAGATGCTCTAGGAGCTGCATTAGGGTTGAAGCCCTAATTCCCCATTTGCTCAACTCCCAATAGTTCCCACCCCTGCTTCCAAACACAGGGTCGGTGAAGTAGGACAGGACTGTTAAGAGAGTCATTATAAACATGAGATGTCTAGGAAACTGATCCAATCAAACCTCATTCAACAACCTCTCAGCTCAAGAGACACCTGGAGCCAATGAACAGAAGAAAATGAGCTCCTCTGATCCCAGTTTTACTCTGCAGAAGCCATCTGAGTCAGCATTTGCTTGTGAAGACCTTCTGTAAAAGGTTCATTTTTCTCACTACTTGTGTGCAAGGACATACACAGAATTATACTATCACCAAAAAGTAAGCACACCTGAAGTGAGTTGCATCACCATTTTTTTCTCCTATTTTAAAGAGAAGATTGACTTTCCTGAAATGAGAAAAGACACGCTATATTGTAAACACGAACTGCAAAGAAACATCAGCAGAATGGTACTGTTGTGACATTCAGAATGTTAAAAATCTTTCACAGAATAATTGCATTGGTAAAGCAACTGCATAATGCTTTGCCTGGAAATTACATCCTCTTGCAACTTAACACATTAACCAACACAAGATAAATGACTCTTGGTCTAATTTCTGGTGGCAAATGGGGGAATGACATGGGAGCAAAAAAGGAATTGATTACAGAATTGAAAGATAAAAGGCAGAAAAGGAAGACAACAAGAAAAAAATGTGAAACATCTCATCATATATGTAAAACTAGTACCTCTTGATCAACTTGAATTCATTCGAATTACCTACTTTAGTGCAATTGTAGCATATTTTAAATGACATGGTGGCTAAAGAAATTGCTGTGGGAGGTGATCCCTTCTCTGTGACCACAGGATATTTTACTAGGAGATGTTAGTAATGTCCTTCATTAACAGTAATAGCTACAATACAGTGAAGGAGAGGGATTACATATGAGGTATCACAGTCTGTACATTCCTACGCAAGTGTGGGAACAGCCAGATGAGCCCTGGAAGAGGCAAACTGCACTAGCTGTGACAAAGGGACCTTCTGAGCATGGGAGGACTGAAGCATTATGAAGAAGCAACCAGTAACAGCATGTCTGTGGTTGCCAAGAAAAGGCAGAGGCATCTGTACTCTGGTTTAACCTCCATGCAAACACGTTTGGCACAAACACTTGTTAGCCATGAACAATGAATTTTTACTTTTCACGATACCTACGCCAGTAAATGCAATTATTCAAACGCCTGCAGGAAACAAATGCCCAGCAGGCATATGCATGTTCTAATGTAGTTGTCTAGCAAGTTTTGAAAAGCAGCCAATAAACCACAAAGAAGTCCAACTCTATACACAGCTTTCTAAATTTTCTAATACATAAATAGTTCCACTTGCCTCTACTCATGAATATTTTCATATGGCATTCTGTGAAGTAGAAGAGAGTTGTAGAGTACATCTTTCATTTTTCTGGATCTCTGCAGACCTGCAGAGCTCCTCTAGCTCTCTCAGACAGTACTAGTTCTACATCTCACAGTTTTAACAGTCTGTTTTTAACTTGAGTCTGGTTTAAACTTGATGGCTGTGATGGAATTTTATTTTATTTGCATTCTTGCATGCCCAAAGTGCCCAAGCCAGTTTCACATGGATAAAACTTGAAATTCCCAGTTTACACATGATGTTTGACTGTGATGATTAACTGGATGGCTGCCTGTAAACTCTTGTCATAAATTTTCATTCCACACATTTAAAAATGATAGGAACATGAAGTGGACTTCAGAGTGTCTCTGCAAAGGGCCTAAACCAACCTGTAACAATTTCAGAATATGGCAGATTCTTATTCTCCTACCAAAGTACCAGCACAGATGTAGCATGATGGATTGACAGAGTGATTATTAGATATATCCACTTCAAAATATTATTTATTTCTGTTGTCAAAACTGGTGCCAAGCTTTGAAACAGGATGGACAGTTAAATACTAAATGTACCTTAATACTAGCTTCATCCTTCAATAGATGGTATTACAACATTTTAAAATTCATTTGTACTAGCTATTCCTTTGTGATGTATATCTTAAAACACAGAAAATTTCATTATCTGGTCATTCAAAGCAAGAATGTAGATGTGCAATTATTTGCCTTTTACTAATAATCTCACTGATACATCCAAACGGGAGAGCAGAACTGAACAGCCAATCTGTTTCTCAGTCAAACNGGGAGAGCAGAACTGAACAGCCAATCTGTTTCTCAGTCAAACTGAGTCAAGAGATTAATAAAATGATAGGGTCAGCAGTAGTGATCAAACAGTAGCTTGGAGTTCCTGACTTTTTCAAATGCCTTTTATTTGTTTAAGAAAAAAAATATATTCTTACTCAGTTTCTGTGCTTACAATATATCTAAAACTAATTTCATATTTTATATTTACCCATGTAGATATATGCTGTGAAAATAAAAATAGATCTTGTCTGTGACTCAAACCTGAAAGAGTCCCCAAATATTTGGCCATTCATGGCAGTCCCAGCAGGAAACAGCAAGCAGAACACAAAAGCAATACTCACTCTTCAAAGCTCTGAACATGGCTCAATGTCCAGATGGAGACTGGTGACAAGTGGTGCTCCTCAGGGGTCCCTACTGGCACCACCACAGTGTGATATCTCCATCAGTGACATAGACACTGACAGCAAACTGAGTGGTGTGGTTGCCACACCTGAGGGATGGGTCACATCCAGAGGGACCTGGACAAGCTTGACAACTGGGCCCAGGGAAACCTCATGAGGTCCTGCACCTGGACAGCTCCCAGCATCCACACAGGCTGGAGATGAATGGATTCAGAGCAGCCCTACTGAGAAGGAATTGAGGCTGTTGGTGGATGAGAGGCTGAGCCAGCCATGTGCCCTTGCAGCCCAGAAAACCAAACATGTCCTGTGCTGCATCCAAAGCAGCATGGCCAGCAGGGCCCCTCTGGTGACACCCCACCTGGAGTGCTGCATACAGTTTTGGGGTCCTCAGCACAGGAAGGATATGGACCTGTTAGAGCAGGTCTAGAGAAGGGCCACAGAAATCATCAGAGGGCTGCAGCATCTCTCCTACAAAGACAGGCTGACAGAGCTGGGGCTGTTCAGCTCAGAGAAAGAAGACTGGAGAAATCTTAGCGTAGCCTTTTAGTAATGAAAGGGGGATCAAAAGAAAGATGGGGACAGTTTTTTTAGTAGGGTCTGTTGCAACACAAAAAAGGGTAATGGTTTTAGAACAAAAGAGGATAGATTTAGAGTAGGTGTAAAAAAGGTATTTTACAGTGAAGGTGATGAGACACTGCAACAGGTTGCCCAGATAGGTGGTAGATACCCAATCCCTCAAAACATTCAAGGCCAGGATGGATGGGACTATGAGCAACCTCATCTAGTTGAAGATGTCCCTGCTTATTGCAGGGGGTTGGACTAGATGACCTTTAAAGTCCCTTCTGAACTAAGCTATTCTATGAATGTCTGTACTCGATTGTCTTGGATGATATTACCAAACATCCGTCCACATATGGAGGACCTCCATATGTGTATTTTCATCTACCTCAGGAACAGCCATTGGCAGTTCAGACTGTCAGAAATTAATGGAAGGCCCTTAATGTTCCAGTTCCTCCTGTGAATATCCTATAAGATTGATTTCCTGTTGATCAAACTTTTTTTTTGAGGGAAGCTGGTGAGGCTTGAAATTGATTAAATTCATCTCACTGCAAACTGACGCCTTCCTATACGTATGAAGTTGGACTTAGTTGGTTTTGGCAGGAGTTTTCTGCAGATCCTAAAAAGATGAATACAAAAGCCTGTCTCTTTCACATTTGTTCTTTTCCATGTCATTATTTTCACATGCTGGACAACTTTTTTTCTGCTTAACTAAGATTCAATTAAAAATTGTTCCTGTGGCATCACTGTGTATATGCTACCACACAGCACCTCTGGTCAAAGGTGAGAATTCAGTGATCCCTTGTTATTCTTTATGTAAGTATGCAACTGCCAAGAAACAACAGGAAAGCCAGATTTGCAGATGACTGCACAACAGCTATCTCTGCTGTGCTTGATCTGCAGCCTACAGGAAACAATAGAAACTTTCTCATTGATGAAGTTTAGATCTCTTCCATGGCAACCTAAGTACAGGTCTACCACATACACATATCCTACATCAGGATTCTGATAGCTGAGCTTCTCCTTTTCATTTCATCTCCTGTTTCCTAGGAGTTCAATGTTTTATGCTGAAAATTAACTTGTTTTCTAGGATATAAGCAGCACTGTCTTTAGGAAAACTTGGGTAGGACTCATATTATTTGTCATAAATGTCTTCGCTGTCTATCTGAACTAGTGACAGTTGGCTTCCTTCACAGACAATGCTATACAGAGTGAAAAAAACTCACTTCTATGGTAAGATCTACCTGACCTACATAGATATTTAATTCTGGATATCAGGAAATGTAAGAAAAGCATTTTCTCTCAACTAAGTATCAAGACATCCTGGCATGAATGGGTCTGATTTAGATTATCTACCCTGTAGACATCTGCCCTTGATCAGATGATCCCACCCCCAGGTGGCCCAAATTGGACACAGCAGACAAACAACTTTACTCATCATTTTTACACAATGACTGTGGTTAAGCAAAATTGAAATGGAGGACAGTATCTGTGGAATAAAAAAACCCCAGTGTTTACTGCTGTGATATGAAATCAGCGGCTTAACAATCTAAACAGAGACAGCTTATCAAGCCCTTACCTTTGGGGATAGTAATCTGACAGCCCAGGTCACAGTCCTGCTGCAACTGATAAAAAGCCACTTCCTGCAGCCGAGCACGCTCCAGCTCCGAGAGGCTTTGAACGGGAACTGACTTCAGCCGAACACTGCGCCCTGACATGCTGTTCCAAGTGAAATCACCCTACAGGAAATCAAATGGAAAAATATGAAGCATCATATGGTATGCACAGTTTAATAAACAGAACTATCTCTTTTACTGCTAGAAAAAACAACACAGGTTCTTCTCACCAAAAGGCCATTTTCTTGGACATCTCTAACCTTTCAAATATCTTTATTTTCCCTAGAGCACCATTCCTTAAAAGGGATACAGACATGCAAAACAAGAAGTCAATTCTGTCTGAAGCCATTTAATCAAGTATTGTTGCAAAAACACTAGGATTCCAGTAACAAAAAGCACAAAGCAGGGAAGGGGGGAGGGAAGAAAAAGCACCCTTGTCTGCTTTTCCCAGTTTACTTTCTCTGCACAGTACTTGATGCTACTTGATTCTCATCCCGCACCATCGGTCAGAGCAGCAGACCTCCATGGACAACATGCATCTTATCCCCCACATCCTGCTAATACTACTCCAGCAGACTTGGAGAGTGTACTGGCAGAGCCCCTTTTCCAACACATCTCATCTCCTCCTTATGACAAGGCTGTGTTTAGAATATGATCAACTAAAGGACAAGGCATTACATGTTTTTGAACAGCTGCAATAACAACCTATTTGCTAACATTTATAGAGGAAAACAGCATGAGATATGCTACATCACTGTAAGGTACCAATTATGCTTGGAGAGCAAATTGAAAGCTTTAGCTGTTGTATATCCCACCTGTGAGAACCTACACAAAAAACTATTCTCCCAGTATTCAGCTTGGGCCAGAGAAGTAATCATCATTCAAAGAGAAGAGCAAGCACAAAGACAAGCTTAAAGCCTGACAATTAACTTAAAGTAAGACTTCCAGAATTCATCTCAAAGAGCACAGATTAGTACAGAGAGAAGGAATTTGTTTTTCATTCTAACCATGTTAAAAAACAAACATCAATCCTGTCAGTAACTATAATCTGATGCAGCTGCTGATAATGAAAAAACTCTGATGCACATCAGCTGGGCTGTAAGAAACCCACCAACCTGCCTTTTGTCACAGCATGGCAGACTTACAATTAATAAACTTCACTCTTGTTTTCAGTTTAAATTTCAACATCTGTACCTTCACTGCATACTAATTTTTTTTTCACTGTAAACTTATGATTCATCTGTTCTGCACATCCATCTGCACAGGATGTCCACTGACTTTAAAAATTATTGGCAGAAGCTCCTTAATATAAAAATCAGTAAAATTAGACTTTACTTAGCAGTTATGCCTCCTGCTGTATGCAAACATCTTTGTGCACATTTCCATACATTTTGCCCATATATGTGCATGCATTATTTATATACACACGTACAACCTGTACATACATTTGTATTTAAACACATATGCACACCTATGACTGTGTGAGTGTATTCACATAGAGGCATGAGACAAAAACCATTAACAAATGTGCAGCACCATTTAGCAATACAGATTAAAGGAATTACACAGTTAGCACCCTTTCTTGTGATTCATGAAATATATTTGAATTCAGCAAGGATATTTTTTTTTTTTGCCAGAGTAGTTTTTGTAAGTCATTAAGCAATCATAATAGATAAAGGCATTACCTCAATATCTTAATGCATGTACTATGATCAATGTCTTTATAGTATTTATATGCACATGGGCTACATATGCAAAACTTCTGTGTTACCCCAGTATTTAACTACTGGAATTCATTACTTCATTTTTTATTTCTCTCCGCCTGTTCTGGCTCTTCTGGTGCCTTACTGTTCACTAACCAGATTTAGTAACCTCAGACTAAAGGTTTGCACAGTGTTACAAGTCAAGCTGTGTAGCTTAACTCAAGCAAAACCAAACCAGCAAGAGTCACATAAACCTTATTTGAAAAACTGCAAGTAAACATTTGCATTTTTTAAAAAGCTGTTGTCATTTATAGATAAAAGTGTTCAAGAACAGCATCCAAAATCAGACGATGTATACAACAAAACTAATTCCTTTCCAACCCTGATAATGCAAAAGAAACTTTACAAGCACAGAAGTATGCCATTCAATCCTCATGAATGTATAAAATATAAAGTATTCTGCAGGCAAAATGGTACAGACAGAGAAATATAGATTTTTATGGTGGAGTTTAGGGGTATTTTATCTTAAGTTATTTCTCCATCATGAGCATTTCCATAAACAAAAATATCAGTGGTATGTCTACCATAAAAAATTTGAAATCCTAACTCTTAATATTAAAACAGGAATGGGAAGCAAAAATTGCACCTCTAAGAAAATGTTAAGGTAACAGAATATGTGTCCTGTTTCCTGTAGACCACAAAAACCAAGTGCAGCACGGGACTTTTAAGAATGACCACAAATTAGGCAAAAGTTCCTTAACTGAATTCTGCATGAACACATGAATTATTCCTCTTTTTCAGGAATGAAAATAGAATTATGAAAAATAATTTATAAATTATAATGAAATGAAAAAACAATTACAATACAATTACAATAAATGAAAAAAACAGGTTTTTATTCTGCCAGTTTGCAAGGCCCCCATATGTTCTTGGTGCTCACTGTCTAGCTAAAAACAGTCATTTGCAACACCTGCACCTTGCAATGCCACAACAGGCTGCTGAGATTAAAGAGTGTGCAATCACTCTACCCAATTGCTGTGCACTAAAGAAGACATTAATTTTCAACACTTGATGGGTTTGATAAAAATCTCTGCTAGGTCACATTAACATAGGTTTTTATTATGCTAATGGAACACATGACTAATAAACTAAAATATTTTTGGAAAATCATGTGGTAGGTAGGGCCAATGAAATCTCCTAATCTGTAAAGGCTCAAGAAACGTTTCCTTGAAAAATTCTGTTTCATTTTGTAAATATATCTCACTTATACATCACTGTCTTCTATGAGTCAAAACACAGTGTTTGAGAATTTAATCTATTCAAATACTCCTATGCTTTACACAAAACACAAGGTAAATTAAAGGCCTCATCTTCCTACCAAAGCACTGCACAGTTATACAACAGCCTGTAAATTATTGCAAAATCATCCAGGCTTGAGAGAAGTCCAGAAAAGTCAAGCTCCCTTGAAGAATAGGTGCTGGTGTAATTACATCTGCCTAAAGCTATTCAGCACTCTGTGGGGCAACCAAAGGAGGACAAGGGCAGCACAGACATGAAGAATATCTTCTGTTTCTCTCTCCATATGAGAGGCAACACTTCACCAGCCTAATTCAACATCAGCCTGCCCTAGCTGGAAGCTTAAAAGGAGCAGAAGATCTTTAAGCAACAAGTCAGAACGACGTGTTTGTTTTTGGAGTTCATGCCCATATGTGTTCAGACATAGTACACAGGTTGCTCTCTATTATTTAGATTATAGGACTGTAGCTCTGAATATGCTCTGCAATGACTCCATCACCAAAAAAAAAAAAGCCAACACACAAACAGAAGAGTGTAAACAGAAATACTGTTCTAGGATAAAGTGATCACCCTGACAGGACATAACTTCAAACTGCACAGCTGCCTTCATCAAAGGATTTTATGAAACCATAATCTAGACTAAAAGCCTTCTCTGTTTTTTTCCACCAACCAGTCACGTATTTTTCCTCTCAAGTTCTCAACTTCAGCTGCATTTTCTCTCTGGCATGCCCATTAACACCTAACATCTTTCCTCCACTCAACCGAGCAGTGCACTCACCAGGTAACTACCTAAAATATCAGAGCAGATGACTCAGCAAAGAAGATTGTTGGAAAACTGCACCTTTTGCCTCTGAAGAATCTGAATCTGTCCATTTTCCCTGTACTTCTTGTCCACAGTCATAAGCACAATCATAAGCACATTTTTAATAAGATGCAGACTGCAGCTTTTCTGATATTCTTTCAAGCATTTTTCTAATAGGTTGGATGTTTGGTAACTCCAAAATAAACATTAAGTGGTACATCCTGACTTAAGTAACACAGTGCACTTAAATTACTCTTAAGCATGTCTAACCTATTCTTGTGTGCCTGACCTCTTTCTCCCGAGCCTCCAAAAGAAAATCTTGCAGATGTCTTTTAGAAAAGCCTCGTTCTTTGGTCTTTGGTACAATACTGGAACTGGTTGACAGCTGCATAGAATGCTGAATGTAGATGCAAATCTACAGGCAGTGATCAGCCTTGATTTCTGTGGAGTTTCAAGCCTCAGTGAGTTATGTGGATAGGAAATAAGGTTGGGAAATAAGAACCCTCACACATCACAGTTTTATAAAAAAATAATTTAATGCAAGATGGAGAGTGCAATTTTTGTCTCATGCCTTATTGCTATTGTTAATGACTTTGGTCTGTATTCATTTAGGTGAACACCATTATCAGATTAGCTGTCTACTTTTCATTAGTCTTTTGCTCAAACCCATTTGAAACCACTAAGATCAAAACCAATTACATCTGCTTTTTTCTATCCTAGCAACTTTTAGCTATGTGCTTATATTTAGATGGGTGTCCACTATAAAAGAACTCAGTGGTTTTGCACAAAAAGATTATATTGCAAATAATTTGGCAAATATAGTATTCGTGTCTTAATTCTGTTTGTTTAATTACTTCTTTAAGCTTCATGAAACCATGTATCACTGCCACTTTACAACCTTTTGCTTCCCCTGGCATTTATTTCAACTCTTTCTACAATTATTTCTAGACTCCTCAGGCATAAACTCTCACAATTTGGCTATTAGTACAGGTAATCCCTCTTCATTTCTCTGGTATTGCTGTTAGTAAGAACAAAAACCAGTTCTAAAGTAAAAGTCAGTTGCTTCTGCACAGCTACATACTCTGTGCTATTGAATCAACATACAGAATACTGTTCCTGGACAGGATGAAAATGAAGGAGAAAGGGGAAAACTAATATAAGTAGCCTTTTAAGCATTACATGCAGTTAAGAACTGCATGAAAACTCCTTTACTAGTGCCATCCCAGATAACCACCTGCAAATTAAAGAAGAGTTAAAAAGCAGTAGATGGTACAAATGTGCTATAACCTAACTCTCTCTGCCACCCTCGTTTCAGATGTTCTTCCATAGCCAGCTCAGTGCATTACAGGCAGCACATTGGTTTCCAGCAGGCATTACTAACAACTGCAACCTAGGATGCTCTCGGATCACACAGATGCTCCCAAGTGTCTGCTACTACTGCAAAAGAATTCCTTCAGATGAATGAAA
>VYZP01048551.1:18178-46419 GCA_013400635.1 Hypocryptadius cinnamomeus | reverse complement strand
ACTGTTTCAACTGATCCTTTTATCTTTACAAGTTGAAAGTTTGTTTCCCATTTGTGTAAATTGGCAAGGTAAGTGAAAGGTGTGAATCAGAGGAATGAAGCAGCTGGGATGTGTGTTCATGTGATGTAGGTACACGAGAAGTTGGTGTGCTTGAGGATACTGCCTGGTGGTCTGAGTGGAAAGGGGGAAAGCAGGGAGTCAGGAGGCAGCCCACAGGGTTAAATCCCTTTGAAATGTGTGTGCTTTGTTGCAGAATAACCACGTGCATGGACAGCCATATACGGGCCCGGCAGCACATCATATGAACAACCCTCAGCGAACTGGCCAACGAGCACAAGAAAACTACGAAGGCAGTGAAGAAGTTTCCCCGCCTCAGACAAAAGATTAGTGAAATGCACATAATCAATTAACTTGCTCCATCAAGACTGTGCACCCAGGCCTTACAGTCCAACTTTTCTCTGTGTCTGGCTAATATTTAAAACTAGAAAAACTATTCCTAATCAACATGGAGTGGAGAGTCTATTCACTGTCTTATCTGCAGAAAATTGCTGTCAATATATAACCCGCCTGCAGTGGAAAGTGTATAGTGTTTTGTAATAAATGGCCTGATGCTAATGTGTAAATGGCAAAGGTGTATATAGTATATTAATGTTTGACTGTTAATTCTTGAGCAAGAAACATTTTTTTTTGTCTTGATGAGACTCACAGATCTACAAAAACAAAAAAATAATTTCTTGATATATCTGCTGCGCTCTGCAACCAGTGTTGCCTGCCTCATGGCAGTTGGATCAACTCCTTTACGAAAAAGCCTATCCATGTCAACCACAAAAATAGTTTCATGTTAATTCTTTGCCACTGGAGTCGATTTTACTATGAGCAACGTAATGGCTGGTAACCTTTTAATTATTTGGTTGATGTGGAAAATTGGTGATGTAACATTGTTTCTAGATCTTTTTTCATTGCCTTTTTCATTCTGGTATTAGGTTAATCACTTTGAAGCTATAGTTATGCTGTAACATTTAGCATGGCTTCACACCAAGTTAGTGTAGCCAATGAGGGGAAAAAAAAAAAAACAAGCGTGACAGCAGTTGTCCCAATGTGACAACTGTATTGCTCAGAACTTTTTCTTCTTACACCTAGACTATAAAATGGGGAGGGAAAATGTGACAAACAAGTGGTTTTCAGTTTCACATATGTTCCTCACATCTGATGTTTGACAGTTCTCTCTCTGGGTGGGATAAAGAACACTTAGTTTTCAGTAATAGGAATTTAAAAGATTTAAAACAAATATGCAAAAATTTGCTATGCCAGGATGCCTGGAGCATAATAGACTGTATTTGGTGTGCTTGTTTTGTTTCTTTGGTAGAGCTTATTAGATAAACTTCTAACACTTTCCTTCTACTGCATCCCAGTGAAGTGGAAGTCAACAAAATCACAGAGTACTTGTGAGTGCCACTGCACCAAGTTAACTTGCTGGTTTTCTGCTCGTTCACAGTTCTACTTGAAAGCGAGAATTGTCTTAGCTCTTTATCCATTATACAGAAAATCTTAACATTAGAAGCAGGGTTTAAATATAAAAGAAACTACTGGTTAGTCAAGTACAATTCTGAGGTATCTCTATTCCAGAATAAACATTTGTTTAAAGACTTAAAGAAACGCATCAGTAAATACTGTATTTAAATGAAAATTGGTAACTTGAATGTGTGTAATTTTTTTGGAACCTGTCTAAAAACCAAATACCCCTGCAAAACAGATACAGCCCACCCTATACTATTTAAATATTTTGCTGTTTTATTTTATAGAAATTATTTTGCTGAATTCACAAATAGAATTTGATTTAAGAAGAATGTTTTGTCCTGTGGTGTGTGTTGTTTTTTGGGGTTTTGTTTTTTAATGGACTGCACAGAAAGGTGAATTCTGTGCAGTGGCACTATGCTGAATTCTGGAACAACAGTCACATTGAGATTCTGTGCACAAAAAAAAAAAAATTGGCCCTCAAGAATAAAATAATCAGGACAATTACACTGTAAAAGTTTCTTAATGTGATTTATCTTGTACTTTTTGTATGTTTTTATATATACATATATATATTTAAGAGCACAAGCTTGATGGTGTTTTTTACAAATGAGTTGATAGAAACAAAGCTGCTTATCAAATTAAAGGTCTGTAGTTTTGAAATGAACAATGGAAAATTCAGTCCAAGTGCATTCTTAGGCATTTAGTGTAACAAGGGAGAGACACAAAAGATTTTTGAATATGCTGTGTAGCGATGATCGCTTTTATGCTTCCATGTTTTTCCTAGTGCTCAAGTTAATTCAGATTTTCTTCATAGTTTTTTAGTAATACCATTTTACCTGGATTTAGTAAATTTGGATAACGTGTTCCCATTTATGTTTGGGGATGCTTGTTGGAGGTTTTAACTACAAAAATTCTACCCTGAGTTCTCAAGTTGAAATATTTATTTGGACCAGTAATTGTTAAACAGGCTGTCTCAGAGGCGATTATTACGTATTTTGTACTATATAGGTAAAATATATAATGTGCTAGTTCAGCCTTGCCAAATGTGTTTGCTTTTAATAGTGCAATGATTGTAGAGACATGTCCAACCTGTGACACTTTAAGGCTGTGGCTTTCTCCAGCCATACCCAGCCCTGCCCCAGAATTGGGAATGGCTGCAGGGGCAGTTGTTTTCCAGGCAGCAAACTGAGGATTTTGTGCATCTTTGTGACACGAAGAAGGGTAAACCCATATTGTTTGCTGCAGCTCTTGCTTTTTAAACAGGCAGCTCCAGTGTAAGGTGCAATGTTTTCTTCACTCTGGGCAAAACCATTTTAAATTGTACTTCTTTACAAATACTGTACAAGCAAAAAGTTTGATATGCACGTTTCTGTCGCAGCATTTTGGCAGGTGACTTCAGGCGATGCACCTGGCGATACCTCGTTGGTGATGGCACACTCTAAAGCAGTACCCCTCAAAGTGCCTAAAGATTTAATTCCCCCATCACTGATTTCAGTCCTGTTTTCTGTTTAGAACAGTTTCTAGGGAATCTCTGGTCTTCCATAAAATGAGCCAATAAATAGTAAAGCAATTCCTCGTGTTCCTGGCGGTGTAACATGGAATACATAGAAACTGAAAATCCATAGGTGATGTTGAGTCAGGGTTAGTGTGTAGTTTGACCTTGGGGGAAATCCATAACCTTACTGAGCAGAATTTCTCCATCTTGTACATTTAGATTGTGGTTGTTTGGTGACTAAATTAAGCTTTTAACACTTGCTACTGTCAGTGTTAAAAATAGTACAGCCATATATAAAAAGAATTCAGTCACTGTTTTGTTTATCAGTAAATGTACTACGTTTTGGTCACAGAGTTGGTCACCTGCAGCTGTGTTACTCCTTTGACAACAAGGAGATGGCTCAGGGTTCTATCAAAGCTTGTTTGTCCTGCAGGACCTGAACTTGTGGGAATGGACAAGCAGAACAGGACTCTGCTTGACTTGGAATTTTTCACATTATTTTCCCAGCTGACTACAAGCACTGAAAATTTGAGTTCTCTGTTTTTCAAGCTTGTGTATCTTGCTGAAATCGAGCCAGAAAGAAATTAAATTCCCCCACTGACATTTCTTTTTTTATTTTTCTGAGTGAAACTTTAGACAACATGAGAGATTTGTGTTATCATATTTGCTATTATGCCTTCTCAGCCACTCTGTTGTGCCTAGCTTGTGTGTTTTAGCATATGTATCATGAAAAAGCACTTACAGTTCCAAAACTTCCTGTATATTTCCTGAGATCCAGGAGAGAATGAGATTAGCCATTCTGCCAAAGCTAAAATGGGCAAAAATTGGCTGCTGTAGCAATTTACTTCATTTTTGGTTTCAATAAATTTTGTCTACCTCTTAAGTCTTTTGCCAGAAATGAATAGGCTGATGAACTGTGTCAGGGCAAAGTGGCTCCATGTTTTTGTTGGTGTGAGTTCCAGTTACTGGGCATTGCAGGGAAGCTTTCAGTGCAATGAATTTAACTAAAAATGAAGACTGACTGTACAAATTGGAGGAAGAAGTAGCATGTTGGGAAATTTGCAGAGTAACCAATTAAGCATTTAAATATCTTAGTTAAACCTTGTTAGCCCACACTTTCAAATCCACATTGAAAGCAAATTCTCTCCCCGTTACAAAAGACACACCTTTATTTTTGGGAGGGTGAGATGCTGATGCCAACCTCGCATTTCTTAGGACAGGTGTGGGAGTTTCCCATTTGTGGCTCTGCTCCAGCACAGCATAATCAGGACAACAGTGATTTTGGCTCTCTGTCTTCTTACTTTTCATGCTGTCCATCATGTTCATGATACCACTTTCCCACAGCCATGAGGTCTTGGGAATGAAATCTGCAGCTGCCTTGCCTATGGCCAGAGAGAAGAGGCATTCTGGGAGCAGTAGGAAGTGTCTTGTACAAACCACGTGCTGCTGCACCGAGGTGCTGCAGTGGCACAAGGCAAAGTGGAAGGATCCCAGCTGCTTCCTCCTGCAGGATTCCTGCTCTCCTTGCAGGTGGTCTGGTGGGAAAGGTGACACTAAACCACTCTTTAGAGCTCAATGAATTTTTTCCTGGCTGGCAGCTGGGGTCACAGTGATCTGTGTGTGCCCTCTGTGCCATTCCAGGGTGTCCCTGTCCCCAGTGGGGTTGCCATGTCAGCACACTCTTGGCTGACACTTGCCCTCTGTTCCAGACTGGAGGAAGGGCTTTAACCCAGCCCGAGCACTGTCACTTTTCACACTGGAAAGGTTCTTACCATAAATTTCCTGTTATTTCTAAGGTATAAAAGTCTCCCCTGAGCTGTTTTTAAGTGTGCAGTGGCCATTCCTGTGTCATTTTTTCACAAGAGCAAGTGCACAGCCCCGCTCCTGCAATGCCTGTTAGGGGTAGGCTGTGTCTGGAAGTGTGTTGACAAGAGATTCCAGACTCTAAATTCAGACATCCCTATCCTGCACTCTGATTTTCTAATGCAAGTTGTGGTGTATCCATGGATTTCAGCAGCATTTGTGTGAGTTCAGTTGATTTCAGCACTGTAAGAGTGGAAGTTGGTGATATGTTGGGGTCAAGCCAGCTCAGTCAGCGGGTGGCACAGAAGACAGAGCTTGTTTGTTTGCAGACAAATCAAGACAAGCATGGGGGAACCAGTTTCTGAAGGAGAAAACCACTCCTGAATAAGGGCTAACTTTTAATCAGATTTTTAAATACCCAACTCTATTTTTTAGCTTTAGAACTCTTTGAAGCCACTTTTTGATAATAAAACTGACCTACAGGCTGTTTCCTTGGAAGAATTTAATGTAGCCTTAAATCATATCAGCACAGTTCTGAAATTACAGGGTCATTGTTCAGTGGTCAAAATACTGTGCAAAAAAATGTCTTCTAGTTTTTAACCATTAGATAACCTTGAGTAATGAAAACAAGAGGAAAAAGGTTCCATGACTTCATCCACAATCTCACCATAGCAAAACATCCAGTGCAGGAGAATAAGGCCATGCCTTTCTCTGTTTCTATAGCATTCAAAATGTCTGATAATGTTAATTTTTGTTCTTAATTTGCAGCTGCTTTCCAGTAAGTTGGTGTATTTTGCCCAAAGTGGCGTGAGCTGCCCAGTCTGCGTTTGCAGTGATGTCCCCTTTAGTCCACACCAGAGCAAAATGTTTAAATGTTTGGTTTTCCCCTATCAGGTGTTCCCTGATCCACATCTCTGCTGTGGTGGTGTGCTGTTCCAGTTTTCACACAATGCCCAGGGCTGGATGAATGCTTTCCAAGTGTGGTTTCACCTGAGCCATTAAGTGAGCAGTTCTGTTCCTTTGCTGTAGTGATACCTCTGTAGGTGCAGCTTTCAAAGGTATTTTTGGCCTTTTTTGTAGCTTTATTTATTGAAATGCTGCTCAGTTCTTGTCCCTCACTCTTCAATTCCTGTCCATCATTTCTTGTGATTCTTTCTTACGGAGTTTTTCACTCTGGATTGCAAGGATCATTTTTATATTCAGTACTTTTGTATTTTCTTGGAATCAAATCCCTTCACTTGCCATGATGATTGTTTACCTCCTGTTTTTACCCACACCTGCTGTCCTGCTGTTTGCTGCTGCAAAAAAACCCCAAAAAACCCCCACGTTTGCCAGGCAGCCTGGAGCCTTTCACAGTGCAGTAGCAGCAGCCACAGCCTTGACCAGGTGGGCTTTGTCATCTCTTAAATCTTCTCATTTATGTGGGAAAGTTTTGTGCTACTGATGGCAGTCTGGAATTCTAATAGCTTGTAGCTTATTGGTTTTCTTTGGCTGGTTGTTGTTTGGGGTATTTTTTCCCTTCATTTTCTATATTGAACCATTATTCTACAGGTGAATAAAAGCAGTAGGTTTTGCTGGAATCTACTCTGGAAAAGAAGGTGGATTGAAAAGTTGGACACAATATACTTGATTGTATTTAAATATCTGGTAGGTGCTTTAAAGTCCTCGGAAGGTCTTGTGGAAGCAAATTCCAAAGCTTAGAAATGTGAAGATTAGTTCTTCAGGACTTACTGATACTCACCAATTCTGTCTGCCTGCCCTGTGCTTGACTGAGGACAGGTGAAATAGCAGAAATGGGAATATTGTGCTGAAGGGAGAGGTCATGCAGTGTGAAATCCCTGGGGAGCTGGAGCTGTGCTTTGCCTGGCCCCACACACCCCCGTGGCAGCAGCTGGTGAGAGCCTTTGCGTGGGACCTGTCCTGAGCCACAGCGCTCCCCGGGCCCCAGGAGCTGTTCCGAGCAGGAACTGCAGTTCAAGTAGCATGTAAAGCATTTTCTATTCTTCTTCTTCTCTAAGATCTGTACCAAGTCTAATCCTCTGAGCAAATAAAGGCAGGGATGGGCTGAGCGAGGGCCTTCGCAAGCTGCTTCTGTGAATACTTTCTACCTCTTGTCGTTCATGGCCGGGAGCAGCTCCGGCCGAGTGGGAGCTGCCCTGGGCCAGGCCGAGGTGCACAAATACCTGGTGGGGTTTGCTGGGCAGGCACGGGCAGTCCCTGCCTCCCTGGGGATAAATGGAATTGTTTGGGGTACCTGTGTGTGCATCCAAGTGAAGGAACTGGCGTTTTGCAGGTGGCACCGTGAGGACTCTCAAACACTTCTCAGCCTTTCGTGCTGCCTCCCGTGTGAAGTAGCATCAAATCCTCTCACAATTAATGTTCAAATTACGCAGCAATCGCAGGGAGGGACGTGGTTTTCCAGCTGTGTCGGTGAGGGTTTAGAAAGGGAGATGTGGGAATGTGAAAAGCCAGGATTCCGCAGATCAACCCAGGTGTTACTCTAGAGCAAAAAAATGTTACTGATTGCTACTGTGGTTGTGTGTAAGACTGAAATGCTGAAAGAGAACTGTAACCCTCCCACTCCGAGTCTGAGAGACCTGGCATTGGCATTCTGAACACTTCTGCAACCTGAACCAAAAACCTGCTGTGGGAATGTAGACTTACCATAGAGCTGTGGAAGAAAACTTCAATCGTGTCATTCTCTCGGTCTTCAGAGCAGTCAACATGGTTTTGATGTAGGTTTTAGATTATGTATATATAAATCTGATTGAAGTACCAACAGCAAACCATAAATAAAATGTGGACTTAATTGAAGAACGGGCTAGTGGAGGCCTCTTGTGTTGAATTTATTAAAATACAATATAACCAAGTTGTTGGTGGAGGAGACTCGCTGTGATGAAGACAGGGAAATAAAGGTGGAGTTGAGCCAGGTTTGCTGCTGCCTCTGCACCTCCTGTAGCACCCACGGAGTGGTTTGGTGGTGCTGCAGTGGCTGGAAGCAAGCTCGAACACTCCTGGCATCACCTTCATGCCTGTGAGGGCCAGAGGCTCTGGGAGTGGCAGCTGCTCCAGGGACAGTGTCCTGTCACATTCCAGGCCAAGAGGAGCTGGTGCAGCTGCTGGGGAGCTGCTGTGACCCCTGTGCCTGCCACGTGCCCCTTGCTTTGCTCTGCCAGAGCAAGGGCCATTCCCAGAGGAACGTGAGGTGGGTCCAATGGAGAGCTACTGGAAACCTCTGGTTACCCAGGTTTGCTCTTGAAGATATGCAAATGAAAGTGGAAAACAGTGGCAAATTCCTGGGAATTCGTGGTACGAACATGAAATTAAAAAAAAAAAAATTAAAAAGGACATTATGGAAGCAGGTGACACAAAAGGTGCCAGCTTGGCATGAGGAAGAACTTCTTCATGAGGAAGGTGGCAGAGCTCTGGAACAGCTGTGGAGTCTCCCTCTCCAGAGACATTCCAGACCCACCTGGATGCACTCCTGTGTCACCTGCTCCAGGTGACCCTGCCTTGGCAGGGGGATGGACTGGGTGATCTCCAGGGGTCTCTCCAACCCCGACACTTCTGTGATTCTGTAGCACCTGAGTTTATCCCTGGTCTGTTCAGTCGATGTCGCCCATCTGAGTGGATGTGAGTGTGAATTCTCTGGACATCGACATGGTGGCAAAACTGAGAATTTAGGATACACTCTGGATGTATCCCAACAGATCATTGGGGGTGGGGGGTTGCTGTAAACTGGGAGAAGGAATCTTTTGATGAAAACAGAAAAAATGTAAAACAGCTCCCACAAATGTTTCTGTTCTCACATTTCTCTCTGAGAAATTGTTAATGCCATAGGACAAAAAAAAGCCATTTTTTAATTTAACCTCTGTGGAGGCTGTAACGATTTATTGATCACCTGACTCCCTGAAACCTTTTAGAATTTGGGCTCCTGTGGTTTTTACATTAGCTGAAAACACAGCCTGAAGCATTTCCCTTGGATTTGATAGATACTTTCCTGGTAACTTCAGCATAACAGTCTGGATCATTTTCTTGCTGCTGGAGCTTGTTTCCCTCTCTTCTTTTTGCAGAAACTCCCTGCATGGGTTTGCTCTGGCCTTTTTTTACCTGACACTGTTTCCTTGCATCTCCCTCTGCAGTTCTGCCCAGCCTGCAGCAGTGTGTAGCAGGCTGTGGCTCCTCCAGAGCTGCTCCCCTTTCTGATTTCTCAGGGCTGGGCAGTCAGGGTGGGAGTGGTGCTGTGGAAAGCCCCGGGGCAGTGACCTCCGGGTGAAGTGACCCTACTGCTCCCACGGGGGTGTGGGCAGGGGACAGTGATGAGGGTTCTGTTACTGGGAAGGAATTTTTGATACCTGTCCATGTTTAGGTAGCACTTGGTGATTCTCAACACACCCTTAAAAAAAACATAAAGAAAATGCTGTTTGCTCTTTCAGCAGATGGAAATTTGAAGCCCTTCTAAAGGAAGGCTTTAGTGCTTCACTGGTACGTATATATATATTTTTTTTTAATTATTTTTTTCTTTTAGCGAACAAAGCCATATACTGGAAATAACCTCTGAGAATTCTGCAGGAACACTTAACATCTTTCTTTAAAACACTTTGCTTCATTTCAAGATTTCTGTAACTGTGCTAATCTTTATGTGAGGGGGTTTAATAATATAATAATAATCATGATTATTATTGTTCTACTAACGAGCATGGCTTTGGTTTTTAAGTTTGACTGTATCTATAGTAGTTCATGTCTTCTGTGCAGTATTAGGGCTGGGAACTGAGATGCTCCTCCATGAAGTGAAGGATATGGAGGATATATGGTTTATATCCTGGATATAAACGATATAAGTAAATCAACAGGGTATTCTGTCATGCTGCTAAAACAGTTGGTTTGAGCAGGAGGTTGCTGATTATGATACACAATTAAAGCATAATTACAACACATTACATAATTACTCCCACAGCAGGGGGTTGGAAGTAGATGATCTTCCAGGTCCTTTCAGGCCCAAACCAGCCTATGACTCCTTACAATGAGCAGAGGGGGTAGGAGAAGGGCAAGACCACGGAAGGAGCCGTGTGCTTCCTACTGAACGTGGTTTGCGTTCATTTTGCTTCGTTTGCATTTGGAAGTGTTTTTGTGTTGGAGCTGCCTCAGTTGAGCCAGGACACCCTCCCAGCTCAGGGCCAGGTTTGTGCTTTCCTGTGCTCAGCAGCTCCTGCCCCTCTGCTCTGTCCCTGGCTGGCTGATTTCTCATTTCTGCACTGCAGATCCGGAGGGAGCCTCTGCCCTGCTCACTGAACCTGCTGCCTGCTGCTCAGCCCATGCAGAGGACAGGGACTGGCTTAACCTCAGCCCCATTTTCATTTTCTGTTCAGTGCTCTCACAGATCCTCCCAGCCTGAAGTTAAGCTGGTTAGGAATTCACCTGTATATTTTTATTGGTATTTTTAAATTCTTATTGCATTGTTAATTAACTTCCCCTGTCGTGTAAACTGCTGGAGTTCACCTCTATTCTACAGTTTAAATTAGACTTTGGTTTAGAAAATATATTCCAGTTTATGAAACAGGGGGCTGGAAATTTAACTTGGGGTAGAAACAAATTTTGGATTTAGCTGGAGTCTGCTTGTTTAATCTGTTAATTTGTGTGCTCACAAAAAGGCCTGCGAAGAGAACAAAGGAGAGAAGTTGTGGGGGTTTTTTTACAAATCAGTTTACTGAAAGTTTTCATTGAAGGTTGGTTTCTTTAGAGCCTTTCCTTGTTTATTTGCTTTATCTTACTCCCTCTTCCTTCATGTTTCTTTTCACAGACTTTTAGCACTGGAGGTGTTGGGGCTGCAGGAGCATTTTGCCCCTTGAGTCTTCTGCTCATTTGCCAGGATCACAGTGGCTTTTTTAAGTTCCAGGTTCATGCTGGTAACAGGAGACTGCACTGGAAAACAGTTGCAACTGGAGTGTGGTGAAGGGAGAAAAATCTTTGAAATCCTCATGCTGCTGTGTGAATTTAGAGACTTCTGGCATTGCATCCTATGTGTTTACATTAAACATGTTTGGAGCTGCATTAAACCCTGTAATACAGTACTTATTTATTTTTAATAATTTGTATTAATTACTCCCTACTCATGGACTCGGTGCACTGACCCTGTGGCTGTGAACTCTGGGCACTGTCAGAGCCTGGAACAGCAGCAGAGGCAGCCAAGGGTCAGTAACCATCTCCCTCTTCCCAGAAAAATATATGGGGTCAACAGACCCAAAAGCAGTTGGAAGCCATGGTTTTCTGTGAGTCCTTAATGCAAATTGTTGTGGAGCATTAAACAGTTCTGCTGCTCTTCTGATGGTGTTTGGGAGGAGTGTTACACTGTGGGCCCTGTCAGGAGAGCACAGGAGCCCAAGAGCTTCTGACCTCATGGCAAGAACAGATGTGAACTTCAGACCTCGATGGAATTGGAGCAATATAAACAAACAAAACTTGCCCTTGCTTTGCTTTTTCTCCCCAGTGGGCTCTGATGCCTTTCTTCAAGGTGTGGTTTGGGTTTTTTAAATTGCCTTTCCCTCCCCAGACACACATGGCCAGCTCCAGTACTGGATTTGTGGGTGGGTGTAGAAAGGACTTTCCCCAGTTTGCATTCCACTGGATTCCCATCAATTCAAGTCATTCCCATACATGGAAGTCTGGCCCTTGGCTCAGACCCCTCCAGCACAGCCAGAGCAGCTGAGATCAACAGGAGCCCTGGTTTGGGGTGTGCTCAGACATGAAGGTGAGCCCCATCTGCTTTCAGTGATTTTTCCCTGTTAAGGCCAGTCCAGAAAAGCTGTAAAAGGCATTTTGCACTAAACCCCATTACTTTTCTCATTCCCTTACAAAAGCTGGCTTTTCCCAGGACAGCTGTTCTTGGACAACACAGCTTCCCAGTGGACATTAGTGCTCCTGCCTATGTTACTGCAGCACCCTGGAATATCCCATCATGGCCAGCCTGCAAAGAAGATGTTTGAAACTGCCTGCCCTTCCCAAAAACTGACAAGTAGAGGGGGCAGTCTGTGTAACACCTCGAATTTTTTTGGCACCTTTCATTTGGCCTGAGCCTCACAGTTCCAAAAGGAAGCCCAAGCCTCGCAAGTGAGAGCAGCTTCCCAAATTTGCAACTCTCAAGCTTTCCTCTCCTCAAAAGATAAAAAAGGAAAAGCACTATGTTAGAGGTTATGAGCTTAGGAAATTGAACATCCTTTCAGCCAGATTCCCAAGTTTCACCACAGGATTACTTGATTGCTTTGTCAGGCCTCAGCCTTTATAGACCCAGGCCAACATGAACATCACACCAGAGCAAGAGAGCATCCACAGCAGTGTTACTCCAGCCGGCAGGACCATTAAGTGCTAGCTGAGAGAATCCCTGCTCTCCAGGGCAAGGGGAAAAAACCCCAAATCTCTGCTGACAGCTTCCTGTGCTGAACACCATCCCAGTTTCATCCCCACTGCAGCAGCAGACACCACGACCTCCACACGAGCTCTGTTGTACAAATTTATTGTGTGGCCCCCGGGGTGGAAGCTCAGTTCTCCTTCTCCTGCACAGTCTTTGTGCCCCGCAGCCGCCCCGTGCGGCGCGCGGCGATCAGCCCGACCTTGCGTCCCGCGGGAGCGTCCCTGCGGATGGTCGAGGGCTTCCCGATGTGCTGGTGGTTGCCTCCTCCGAAGGGATGCTCCACAGGCTGTGCAGGGGGAAAGCAAGACAGCAATGTAACCACAGAGACTGGTGGTCAACAGAAATCAACAGGTTAAAGGGGACAAAGAAATAACTACTGCACTTTTCACGTGGTGCAGTCACCATCGAGCGCTGCCAATTCACCCTGTGGCTGCACACTTATCTGGGAAGCTCCCCTCCCAGATACATGCCAGGCCCATCCCAATATCCCACAAATCTCTCCTGAACTGTCAGAGGGGACAGGGATGACTCCAGACAGACTCACGTTCATGGCCACACCACGGACACGTGGCCAGCAGTTCCTCTTGGCCTTGTACTTGTGGTAGGCACGGCCGGCCTTCAGGATGGGCTTGTCAATGCGGCCTCCACCAGCCACGATTCCTGCAGGGAATGGCAGGAATGGTGACACCCAAACACAGCACACACCAGTACCACGGAAAGCCAACACCAACAGTGACATCAGAGCTGAGCTACAGCCTTCTTTCTGATCCAATACACACGGACTGAGCTTTTTTCCTAAAGCACTGCCAGTTTCACTGCAGTGATTTCCTGAGCAACATTAAGTTTTCCAAGTGAAGTATGAATTGAAAGAGCTCAGGGAACTGTGAGGAACTTGAGGTCAAATACCTACTTGTTTCATGATTTACTGAGTCAATTTTACTGGAGTAACACACCACATTATTCACTTTGGTGTCTTCCATGCAGAGGCAGGCAAGTGTCACCAGCAGCCATCTCAGCTGTCAGTCAGGTGCACAACAAACCTGGTGCAGCCTCTGCTCAGCAGTAGTTTTGTCATTCCCTGTCAGACCTCCCAGAACATTCCACCCACCTGGCACCAACAACAGGCTCCTTCAGTGTACCAGAAGCAGGAAATCAAAATGCCATTTCCCATCTAAGTCCCTCCCCAAGAACTGCAGATTTTACAGGCTGAACAATTCCTGAGGACAATCAGCATCTACTTTTCTGTCCCCTCACTAGGTCAAACCTCCAAATATAGCTTAGCCACATGCAAACGTAATGCAGGTGCAAAATACAAGCCAGGCAGCTGAGCACACTGCCCAGCCTGCACATGACACTATTCTCAAGGTGGTTATTAAAAGTGGGGCCTTGTTTGCAAGATTCAGTGACAAGCACCCAGTGACAAGTTCACAGTGATTGCTCCTTACCCACAACAGCCCTGTTTGCAGAAGAAATGACTTTCTTGGAGCCTGAGGGCAGCTTCACTCTGGTTTTCTTGGTCTCGGGGTTGTGGGAGATGACGGTGGCGTAGTTGCCGGAGGCGCGCGCCAGCTTCCCGCGGTCACCCGGCTTCTCCTCCAGGCAGCACACGATGGTGCCCTCGGGCATGGTGCCCACGGGCAGGACATTCCCGATGTTCAGCTGGGCTGCAAAGAGCAAGAGAGCAGCCACGGCTTCACTGGGGGCCCTGGGCTGGGGTTACAGCCCTGCTGAACACGGGAGGGCTGCAGCAACAGGGTCTGGTATTCCAGCATCCCAAACTCCAGGAGCTGGGACACCCTGCCCATCCCAGCCCATCCCAGCCCACCTTTCTTGCCGCAGTAGACGAACTGGCCGGTGTGGATGCCCTCGGCGGCGATGAAGAGCTCCGTGCGTTTCTTGAAGCGGTACGGGTCGCGGAAGGCGATCTTGGCCAGCGGCGCGCCCCGCCCCGGGTCATGGATGATGTCCTGTGGGAATGCAGAGCTGCTTCAGGGCAGGACACGGCCCCTGCCAGAGCCAACGACAACTGGGGGATGGTTACTCTGGGATGATGCTCAGCAAGGCATTTCTCAGGGCTGAGGATTCACACTGGATACAACACAAGTTCCGGTACCTACATCCCATCCTATCAGAGAAAAATTCCTCCCTGGCACAGGCTGCCAGAGAAGCTGTGGGTGCCCCATCCCTGGAAGTGCTCACAGCCAGGCTGGACAGGCCTTGGAGCAAGCTGGGATAGTGGAAGGTGCCCCTGCCCATTGCAAGGGATTGGAAGTGGATGAGCTTTAAGGTCCCTTCCAGCCCAAATCATGCACTGATCACAAAACAATGCCTGGTCAGTGTGCTGCTGGTAGCTAGTCCTGTCTGAAGTTTTATTCCTGACAATCTGCAGGCATCCAGTCTCTCCATACTAAGAAATCCACTTTCACTTTGCCCAACCACCCTTGGGCAGGACAGAGCTGGGCACAGGCAGTGACTTCTCCCTGTGTTTCCTTGGGACTGAAGCATTTTTAACATTCTACAATCAGGTAAAGCAAAGGTTTTGAAGCTCCTAAGTAAGGAAGCACAGACTTGTTGTGTCTGCTCCTGAAGCACATTGGAATTAAAATACCCAACCATGCATTTACAGACTACAGAGAAGTGACTGACACATCTCTGGGATGTGCCTGTCTTCCAGGACAGCCCATGAACTGCTGGTGTCCACTGCTGACGTTTTTTCAGCCCCGTTGGCCAAACCCCCTGAGTATGACCAAGAGCAAGTCAAACCTTGCTGCCCACCTTCTACCACCACCTCAGTTAGGTGAGGGTGAAGAAAATTCTCTCTACAACTGAACACGGCCGTGCTGTAAAACGCTGAAGGGCTGCTCAGAGCACCCAGCCAGTAGCACTGCTGGCACTCTACAGCCCCTGACACCCAAAAAAAGTCCCTGCAGCACCCCTGAACCACTACCACACCCCAAATACAGCTACTGCCTTGCTCCTACTGCTCAAGACTAAAATGATAGATATCACTCGGCATTTACAAATATTTGACTTTTTTTAAAATATGCAATTAGCTACACGGGAGACTCCCCAGCCACGTTTCCTGAGGCACAGGGAATTCTTAGGCAACATAAAACCACGCTGGTACTGCTACTCTTAGCAAAGCTCCAGCAGAAAACCCTGCTGCTGAGATCTTCCCATAAACCTACAAGAGTTTAACTTTTCACGGGTCTATTTAAAAACAGAGAAACGTGGATCCGGGCAGACGGGCTAAGGACCAGCCAGAGGGCGGCGGGCGCTGCTGGCAGTGCAGAAGGAGCGGGGCTCGGTGGGACGCGGTGCCCACCGTGCCCCCGAGCAGCGGAGCGGGGCCGCCCGTACCTTGACGATGCCTTTGATGTACCCGTGCCGCTCGGCGAAGTCCACGGCGCGCAGCTTGGCCGGGCCCTTCCTGTGCTTGACGTGGGCGCGGAACACGGAGCCCGCGCCTTTCCTCTGCCCGCGGATGACGCGGCCCATGGCGCCCTGCGGGGACACGGGGACAGCTCAGCGACACCCGCGACACGCCCAGCGGCACCCCATCCCTGCCCCGTCCCCGCTGTGCCCCTTCCCGCGGCCGCCCGGGCGCGGATGGCGGCGGATCGGGGTCGGGATCGCGGCCTCCCAGCTCCTACCTCGTTCCGGCCTCCCCGGGAAAGAAGGAAGCGTTGACGTCACGGGCGCGCCGAGGCCCTTCCGGCGCGGTGACGTCACGCGGGAAGGGGCGTAGCCTCGGGGTTCCCTCATGTCCTCCGAGCCCGGGACACCGGGAGAGCCTTGGGATGGGCACGGGGAGCGGGCACGGGCACGGGCACGGGCACGGGCACGGGGAGCGGGCACGGGCACGGGCACGGGCACGGGCAAACGGGAGCGCTCCGAGGTCCGGACAGGACGGCTCAGGCGCTGCGAGGGGCTGGAGTCTGGGTGCGGCCGTGCGATGCCAGTCAGTACATTCACTGCACAAAGGAAAGCGAATAAAAGGACGCGCGCGAGGCTTTCCCACAAATTGATTTTACAGCGTTAAAAGCAGCGGCGAGCAAAGCCCAGTGTGAAACACTCCAGCATGCGTTTCAGTGGGTAATATGAACAAAACCTATGCATTATATATGTATATATATATATATATATATATATATAAAAGTAGAACATAGATAATTAAAAATATTCCATAGCAGTGATTGCTGTCTCCGGGCAGCGTGGTTCCACGGCAGGCCCCGCGGGCCCGGGGCTGTTTTCCCCTCGCTCCAGACCCGCAGGTCCCGATCCAGGCGGGAGCCGGGTCAGTTCCCGTCCCAGGGCAGTGCCCGTCCCGGGGCAGTTCCCCTCCCGGGTCAGTTCCCATCCCGGGTCAGTTCCCGTCCCAGGGCAGTTCCCGTCCCGGTGCAGATCCCGTCCCGGGGCAGTGCCCCTCCCGGGTCAGTTCCCATCCCGGGGCAGTGCCCGTCCCAGGGCAGTGCCCGTCCCGATGCAGTGCCCGTCCCGATGCAGTTCCCGTCCCGGGTCAGTTCCCGTCCCGGTGCAGTTCCCCTCCCGGCGCAGTGCCCGTCCCGGGGCAGTTCCCGTCCGATTTATTTCCCATCGCGGTTCAGTTCCTGTCCCGGTGTTCCAGGACCCACTCTCTGTGTCTTAAAACGCTCCTGGACACACTGCGAGGGGCCAGGGAGGAAGGGGGGCGGAGGGGGCTCAGAGTGCACGGCTCCACTCCTCCAGGGCTTTCTTCACGCAATCACAGATTGGATTATGCTGGAAAAGATCTCTGAGTCCAACCTGTGACTGAACACCACCGTGTCACCCAGACCAGGGCACCGAGTGCCACATTTAGCCTTTCCTTAAACACCTCTAGGGACAGTGACTGCACCACCTCCCTGGGCAGCCCATTTCAATGTCTAATCATTCCTCTTGTGAAGAAATCCTTCCTACTGTCCAACCTAAACCTCCCCTGGTGGGTCCTCTCCTCAGTCCCTGGTTACCTGGGAGAAGAGACCAGTCCCCTCCTGCCTACACCCTCCTGTCAGGGAGCTGGAGAGAGCAATAAGGTCACCCCTGAGCCTCCTTTTCTCCAGCCTAAACATTCCCAGCTCCCTCAGCCTCTCCTCACAGGACTTGTGCTCCAGACCCTTCCAAAGCTGTGTTCCCTTCTCTGGGCTCTCTCCTGCCCCTCCTGAACTGAGGGGCCCAGAACTGGACACAGCACTTGAGGTGTGCCCTCACCAGTGCCCAGTACTGGGGCAGAGACATTCAGTTTAAACCTAAAACTAAGAGATGCCAAGCCTGTTGTCCTGGACTCTCACATGAACAACCAGGGACCCCGAGCTAAGAGCTGCCATGCCAAATCCTTCCTTAAATAGCTGGGCCAAAGGTGCAGTTTGTAGGAGGAGGCTCCAGCCATCACAGGTACAGCTGATCTGTAATAATCAGACTGCATTGTGCAGTTTAAGAGCTGTAGGTTTTGGGTGAAGAAGTAACTGAAGATAAAACCCCAGCAGGTGCTTTAAGCTGCCTTTGCCAGATTTTAATCAATATTAATTAGGGCATAATTGAGAGATACAGCAAAGCAGAGGTAATCATCTTAGTGTTCCTAATCAACTTCACCCTGGAAGGGGAAATGAAAAGTGCCTTAACACTAGATTTTCTGCATCAGAGGCCACTTTTCCAGAATAGGTCACTGCCAATGACCCAATTCACTGAAGATGGACTATTTAACCTTATTTGACTCATTGGAAATTAGGAACAGCTCATCAGCCCCACACATGCCATTGCTCCTCTCCTGCAGCTGAAGAACCTACACATCCACCATGTCTTGACAGATGAGCTTTCCCACCACAGTCTTCCTGGGGCTTGGTGAACTCACCCTCCTGTAAGATGCAAAACCCCTTGATGCCAAGGGCTCAGAGCCAGGATCCTTGTCGGATTCAGCCCAGGTAAAAGGATTAGCATGGCCAGGAGTCCACCCTGCCCATCTGCTGGAGGTCACTGTCCCTCACACAGACAGTGTGACAGCTGGGCCCCATGTGACAGCTCAGTGCACGATGGCAAACTGCCACTCACTTTGGTTTACACTGAGTTTACGTCCATGCTGAGTGGGAACATCTCCAGACTTTGATTTATGGTTCCTGTGGCAGCAGGAGTCTGGTTAGTTTTTGCTACTAAATAAGACAAGAGACAGATGTCTAAGGAACTAGATAGGAACCTGAATTTCCAAAAAATGCCCATAAACCCAGCAAATTACACTGGTCACTCCTCTTTCATGTTCTTAGTAAGGACTTAGTAATCACGTAAGAAGTGGTTGTGTAATTAAAAAGATTTAGTACACTCATCAGTTTCATTATCCTGTATCAACTACACTTTGTTTTCATTTTATTGTTATTTAATTTGTGGTGCAGTCTTCACAGTGCTGTCATCATCTGTGAAGCTGCAGCCTCTTGATTCTATTGTGGGCTTGGGCAGCTGCCACCCTGGCCAGGTACTGCTGCAACACAGAGGGTAAGGCTGGAACTGGGATCATCCTTAACTCCTCCCTGCCAGCTTTTTGAGTGTCTTGAATATGGGTAGAAATGTCTGCTCCAGAAGAGCGTGAAGAGTTCTGAGTTCACCATCATCACATCAGAGGCTGTTTCAGCCTTTCCTCCCAGTAGTGCTGAGTGGTTGTCACCTATTTGTGTCACCACAGGCTGTGTTTATGCACACCTCAGGATCAGAGCATGCTGCTGCCCAGGGCCCCAGTGCTGGTATCATCCAAGCTGACTCTTAAGTATTTTTCCATCAGAGAAAACCAGGAGGAGGTTTGGAATAGTATGCATCTAGGTCTCTGTGCACTCAAGATTCCTTAAGTGATGCAAAACCCTGAAAGCCTTCAAGTTTTCTAGACTAGATGGCATTCAGAAATCAGAGAAGAAATGCAAAGAGATGACAGAACTGCATTAAGGATGATGTAATTTTATACCTGATCTCTTATAAGAGACAACATTAGTTAACACTTTCATTGTCAAGGAATAACAATATTGTATTACCTGGACCATCCAAGCACGGACTGAGCTCAAAACAAGGTTAATTATTTACTTTAGCTGTGCTTTCAGAATTAATGTAGCCAAAGAAATGTAAGCAAGTGGTTTACATTGAATAGCAATTACAAAATACTGCCCAGGTTTGTCAGAACAGTGTGGCTGTGTCGTGCCCTAAGAATCTCAGTAACAAAGAAATATGAGTGTGGAGCACTACCAGAGATCATAATTCTCCTAAACTTTGAGGAGTGGAGGTGATGCTGTGGTTTGAAAGCCCAGGCCCTGGGCTGATGTCATCTCCCAGATCCAATCTGTGGGATATTTCTCAGCATGAGGAGGAGGTGGCAGTGCCAGAGCTACAGCAGGACAAGCCCGTGCTGGGCAAGACAGTGTGAGCCACGGGGCTCATGACAGCAGAACAAAAGCAATGCAGGTGTCCCCTGGCACTGCCTACCATCTGCACTGCTGTGCAGCAGCTGCTCTCATGCAGCTTTGAGCCCCGAGATTTTTGCCTTCAGGACATCATCTCTGGCAGCTGTATCCTGCTTTTGGCTGGAACAGAGTAAATTTTCTTCCCAGTAGCTGGTACAGGGCTGTGTTTTGGGTTCAGTATGAGAACAACGTTCACAGCAACAACTAAAACATCAGTGCGTTAAGCAGTGCTTACTCCAAATCCAGGACTTTCCAGTGCCTCGTGCTCTGCCAGTGAGGAGCTGTGAGGGAGCATGGCCAGGACAGCTGACCCAAGCTGGCCAAAGGGATATTCCTCACCACAGAGTGTCGTGTCCATCTGAACTGGGGGGAGTTGGCTGGGAGGGGCTGACCACTGCTCAGGGACAGGCTGGGCAGTGGTCAGGGGGGGTGAGCAACTGTACTCTGCATCACTTATCTGTTGTGGGCTTTATTCATCTCTCTTTTTCCTATTATTATGGTTGTTATTATTTTTTACTTTATTGCAAGTATTGAGCTGTTCTCAACCCATGAGTTTTGCCATTTTTCAATTCTCCTCCCCATCCCACAGAAAAGGGAGGTGGGCGAGTGAGTGAGCAGCTGCTGGTACTTAGTTGCCATCTGGGATTAAACAAGAAGCTGCTTTGCTTTAAGACATGACAGCCTTTACCAGGCTGCCTCTCTGCCAGGAGTTACAGCTGGTGGGAAGAGGAGCAGAGGCAGGGCCACCGTGCTGGAATTCTCTGGCCAAAGCCTATTTTTCCACCAGTACTCAGGCTGTGCTGGAGCTGGGAAAATTTGCTTATCTCCCTGAGGATTCTCCAAGCTTAGAGCAAGAACAGGGTTGTCTGGCTAACCCAGACACATCCTGCACATCTGCACAGATCGGGGGTCTGAGGCTCTCAGGAAGCCTTGGCCTCCCATGCCTCCCAGGCACAGGAATCCAGATGGAAGTCTGATGGTGCTAGGCAAAATAGGCTGTGCTTCCAAAGCACGGCTGCAGCAAATCACAGCCTGATATTTTGGAAGCAGCTTCATCCTTTGGCTGCTTCAACTACAACTGTGAGCTGAGCTGGCTGAGTCACGGCCCCACATCCTGATTCCAGGGCAGTGACACTTGGCAGTGGGGAATTACCCCCACTGCTGGACAAGGCCAGGTCTTCTATCTCCACAGCTACTTCCATGGGACTGTGGCTGCTGGAGCCCATCCCTCAAGCATCTCCCCTGGCTGGCAAATTTGCTGGGAATAATAAGAGAAAGGATAAAAACAACTCCCCTGGTTCTGGAAGGGCTTTGGCAGAGCCGTGGGTGCACCCGCATAAATGCACAGTGGGAACAAGTCAAGGGTGTGTTGCCTTAATTAATCTTTTCATGACAGTCACAAGCTAATTTGCTGAAGGTTAATTGCACTGTAAATAGCAAAAGGGGTGGTGTTCTGCTTGCAACAGATGGCAGCCACCAAGAAATTTTGATGAGATTGCTGCTGGAAAAGGGGAAGAAACTGCGAAGTTTCTCTAGGACCCTGCCTTGAAAGGGAACGGAGAAGGGAAGCCCTTAACTCTGTGCATCTTTTGAAAGGGGAGAAAATAAAGAATGGCTTAAGTGTTTTCTCTCTGGGAATGGTATGCTACTAGGAATATAATCCTGACCTCCTTTAGGTGGGCACTTACCTCGTTTATGGTTTTTATGACCTCGTGGGGGCTTTGCCTGGGATTAGGAACTGACACGTGGACTGCTGCCAACCTGCAGCGTCACAGTTCCAGTCTGCAAAAATAACACACCTGCTAATCCCAGCAAACACCCTCGGGGAGATCCTATTACTGCTGCTCCAGAGCAGGGCACAGGGGAGTCACCTGCTGCCACATGGCAAGGGAAATGCCACAGACAGGAGCTCCTGTGTGGACTGCAGAAGGGGCAAAGCCTCGTCTCCTGTTCTGCATCCAGAAAAACTCCTTGGATTCTGAGGAAATGTCCTGGGCCTGCAGTGCTCTGTACCTAAAAGCAAAGGAGCCCTTTGTGAGGATCCCCTCGCAGCAGCCCCCATACCACCCTCAGCATCCTGGCAGGGTACAGGCCACTTGTCTGCATTCAGCACTCCTGGCTTTCCAGAGAGAAACATCCCTCTCCAGAGACACCACAGGCGTCCGTTCCACTGACCGCTCCCAAAATAAATACCTTTGCTCTCCCCAGAGGAATTTCTCCTGAAAGGATCAGCTTCTGTTTGCTGTCTTGAAATAAACAGTCTCCCTCAACTGTACCAAGTTCCCTAGCCTGTCTCATTCCTAAACCCTGGAGGGAGTTCCAGGGAAATTACTTGAGCTTTCCCTTCTGCTCTTGCACGAAGCAGATGAGGTCCCTGATTGCGTGACAACCACTTCATCATAATTGCAGCTCTCTAAACCTTCCCTGTAAATAGAGCACAGGGTGACCTGGAAGGAAACCGTGCTCTTCACAGGGTTTCCTTGCAGATCCTAATTTGCAAGGCAGGGATTTAGGCAGAAGAATCCTTGCCAAGTGCCCAAGCTGCAGGCTCAGCCCGTGCTCCCTTCTGAGTTACTGTTTTCATACACCTGGCAACCCCTGGCTTTGGCAATACCCCTGGAATTCCCTGGGTGTGGCAAAGCCACTGCCCGGGGGCACAAGAGACTCGGGCTGTGCCAGGGCGGGATTTATCACAGAAGCACGGGATAAAATCGGAACAGTGTGCAGAGGAAAAAAGCCAGTTAAGTGACAGTGCCTTGTCCCCCAAAGGCAGCTGCCTGCTGCACAGCCCAGCTCCAGCAGGGAATGGCTTTGCCGGTTTCCTGTTATTCCGGGCAGTGACAGTCCGGATTCCTCGGGACGGGGGAGACCCAGAGCCGCAGAGGTGGAAAATCCCAATCAAAACAAAGCAATTTGCACTTCACAGACGGGTTTAGCATTGCTCATTAATTAGGTTCTGGTGACCTCTAGAGGCCCTGAGCCCAAAGCACCTGATTTCTGCGGATCTTTCCTGAAACAATGAGCCCGAGAATTCTGCTTTATTTTAGTTTCAAACCAAGATTCATTTTAGCCTTGGCGAGGAAGACATTGAAGAACAGTAATTGATTATTTTTATTTTCTTGTTGTTCTTTTCCTCCCACTAAACGCGGTAATGATAATTCCCTGTGTGCAGCAGCCTCAAAGCCTGCACAGTAACTGTGGTAAATATTCACATTTTTAAAAGAAATTTGCTTTGTGTATCATCAGTAAGAGAGGAACTACTTCTCTCCCGTATCTCTAACGATATATTCATATCTAATCACTGATCCTGCAAAAACTGCCCACCTCTCTGGTGAGATAATCCCATTGCTTACAAGGATCTAAATTGTGAGGGGTTAAGATCCAGGGTTAGGTGTGAGTTGCAGAACAAAGCCTTTTGTGCACGAGTCCTTGCGAGGCAGAGCTCAAACCTCGTGCTGGTTGTCTCAGACTGGAGCATGACCATCTTTTCTGAAAAATTATTCTCAGCTGCAAGCAGGGGAAAATTGACAATCCACCAGATTCAGGGCCAAGCAACACTGTATGTAGGAAAATTACCTTCTGCCTGTATTGTAAAACAACAATCAAATTGCCTGCAGGGAAGAGTGATGCAAGAAAATGGGTAAGAAAATAAGTGGTTTTTTACTCATACATCTGGATCAGCTTATTTTTTTCTTAATGAGACAAACAACAGGGGCAGCTGATGGGGAAGGGGAGAAATCCACTGAGCCAATTTTCTGTCCTCTTGAGCAGCTGAGATACAGGATTGAAACCATATCAAGGAACTAAGAGAACTGGAAGGAGAGATGGAAGAGGAGTGAGACCTGGCCAGAGAGACATTGGGGAGTTAACTGAGAGAGGCTGAAAGTCATGGAGAAGCTTAGCAAGAAACAGAATATCTGGAGGAGGTGAAACATATCTGCAGCAACGCACAACTCTTCAGCAAACTTGCAGGGATGTGTGGGAGACCTCCTAAAGATTTCTAATTTAAGAGCACCCAGCTGTACTTCCAGATTTAGCTATTAGCTGGTTTTCCTACGCAACAGCCCCCCCCAGGAAAAAAAAAAAAAAAAAAAAAAGAAAGGTTTTTCTCCTTGCCTTTCCTAATGGACCTCCTACCAACACTTTAATGGCAACATTTGTTTGGTGACAACATTCCTGGAGGCTACAGCCAGGGCAGTTTGTGCATCCATCTTAGTAACCAAACACAATAGCACAGGATTCTCTCTTGCTTGATATATGTCTGTGTTCCCACAAGACAGGGGAAAAGTGTATGTTTTGGTAATAATTTGTTGTTGTTGATTTCTTATGGCATAATGATGGATAAGGTTTTTGAAAAAAGAAAATTTAATTATTTTCTTGGGGGTGTTTTCTTTTTCATATTCTCTTGCTTTGTTCTTCTCCTTTGCTGTGTAGGCAATAAAGCAAAAGGGATTTCATGCCTCAAAACAGAAAGGAATTCTGAGCTACTGAGGGGAATTAAAAATGGAGGAAGGGAGGAAGGTTTAAAAATGGATCTTAAAAGAATTTTTATTCAGACTGTGTAAAAACTCTTCTGAGATTGATTGAATCAAAACTCCTGAGAAACACATGGGAGAAAAGCTCAATTTGTTAAATACCTGCATTCTCCTCTATCTTCTAAGTGCAGCCTACAAAACTAATTTGATTTTGTTGGTCCTCTGAGAAGTCCTTTAGCAAGAGAAGGCTGGGGGGGTGGGGAACCTCTCTTTTTTGATATTTGTGAGATAAAAAGAAACCCAAGCTCTAAGGCCACTTGCATAAGCTTTGTAAAGCTCTCTGAATTAAAACAGAAAAAGCATTTCTTTTGTAGTTGCCAAGAAATGCTGGCTCCATAGAGTGCACAAGCGTGTTTAATTTACACAGGTTTGTTGGCTGGATACTTTTGATCAATAGTATCACAGTGCTAATCAGAAAATGACAGGTACTTTTCATGTGGACTTTTTCTGGGGAAAACTTTTGAACTTTTCTATCTCTTAACTGAAAACGAGGACAAAATATTGCTCCTACCTTGCATCCAAATAGTGATTTTCCTTCCTTTTTTCAGAGATAAGAGAAAGAATAAAAGGAAGGAGGTGAGAAAGAAAACAAACATAAAATGGGAAAATAGAGAAGCAAAATTCCTCCTCCCTCCAAGTAACTGTGGTTTTTTTTTCTATTAAATATGCCATTACATTTAGGATTTCCATTTCCAAATGGGAAAAAAATGCGACTGGCTCCAAATATAAGAACAATGCTTGGGGGCAGGCCTAAAGTGAGCAATAAATCAGAGCAGAAAATGTTTTGCTTGGGGAACACATCGTGATTAGATCATAAATAATCCTCTTTTCTTCTATAGGCAGCACAAAGTAAACACAGCTGTGAGCACGGGCAGATGTTGGTGCACAGACACGTTTGTTTGCACACACAGAGCACTCGAAGCCCATCCCCAGGGCAGCTCTGTGACAGCACAGAGGAAGGGCAGTGGCAGAGGGGATGAAATGGTGTCAGCTGAAAACCTCCTTCAACCAGAGCAGCAGAGCCAGGCAAGCAGGGAGCACTGGGAGAGGTCACCAGGAGGAAGCAGCCCCTTGGCAGCAGGAAACTCAACTCTGTGTATCAGTCCCTGCAATAACATGCTGTTTATTTCTTAGTAATTGTGGCAGTCACAAATTATTTGTTTCTCTGTGGCAGGATCACATATAATGGAGGAGGCTGTGCTGAGAGAGAGGCTTGCCAGGGTGTCTTCCCAGTTCTCAACTCAGTCTCAAGTACAAGGTTTATTTTCTCCATTTTGGGCCCTGTTGCTGGCCTTGCAGAAATTTACCCTCTCAACAGGCATGGTGGTACTAATTATTATTATTACTGTTATTATTATTATTCCTTGTCCATCTGAACATTTCCTTAGTAATTTTTAGCACTAGAAGTGAAAGAGTTTTTTTCCTTAAAGACCCCTGAAGAAAAGCAGCCTCAGTATCTCCAGGGATGCTTCCAAAATTCAGCACAGGTAAGCCAGGGGTGACAGGCACAAGTGGGAGCAATGCTGGGACAACTGCTTTCCCTACCAGACCTGAGGAAATTTCCAATATTAAAACAATTCAATCAAAGCAAGTCTGAGGTATCTAGAGAGATCCTGTGTGAGCCAAACCTCTTTTGGAGGGAGAAAAGCAAATCCATCCACCTTCCAGCAGAACTTGCTGGGATCCATGTGGCAATTTCCTCCCTCTCAGATCTTCCAGTGAATTTTTCCATGACAGGGATAATCCAAGATAATCACTTCCATTTGACCCAGTTTAATCACCACCTTCCCGAAATGGAGTTAATAGGCACTTAATTCTAAACCAGTGAGGAGGATGGTTCATAAAAGAGCTTGGAAAAATCACTCTTCTAGGCCTAACACACTCTTTTCTTTTTCTTTTTTTTCCCCTTTTAATTTGTTACCCAGAGTTGGTAACTTCTGAGGCCTAAACCACAATACATCTTGAGCTCACTAAGCTAAAAATACTGACTCACCAATCACAGCATACTAATGAATCCTCCACAGGAAAACTAATCTGTCATTTCCCTTCCCACAGGAACATGCACAAGTGGTTAAATAGCTAAAGATTTTGTACAGCCTCTCTGCCTCTGCCATTGTACACTGAGATCTTGATTCAGGTACTGGAGGCACACATTTCCTTTCTTTCAAGAATTAGTTTTTGGTGTATTATTCCACGTCTGTCATTCTGCAGCAGCACTAATTTTAATTTTGCTTTGCAAGTATGACAGCATTCATAGAGTCTCTGCTTTTGGGATGGTTCTGGTTTTATTCTTTTAGATGCATGTCAGGAAGCAGTGGGAGCAGGGTGCTGTGCACAGCAGATGGGCAGTGCCCTCCCTGCCATGCTCCCAGGCCAGAAGCTGCTGGGATGGGGGTCCCAGATTGGGCTCCTAAGGGCTATTATGCACTCAGGGCCATGGAAACCCCCCAGCAGGGCAGCAGTGCTGTCCTAATTAAAGCCAAAAGCTGATTATAGGTGCAGACTATTCTATATTCTCATAAATTCACTTTTGTCACATCATCTTGAAATCTCCTGTAAGCAGAGATTTTCATGACTGCATATATTTTATTCAATTGCTTGTTTGGTTAGAGTTCAAATGTGGATCTTTGAAATTTTCTTCACTGCCTGGAAAAATCTCACATGCAGTGATTGGGGCCCTAGTGGATTTACACAGCAACAATTTCAATTGGCTGTAGTCTTCTCATCTCTCACTGATGACACCTTCACCCTCTCTGCCTTCAACACCAAGGCTGTTCTTCCACTGAGGAAAGGACCTTGGGATCATCTGTGGCTAGAGGGCATTTGCTCTGCTCAGTGCTGCCATGGGTATGTGCAGGGAGTGGGATCTGGTGATCACAGGTATCCTACCAGGAGGGCTTCCCTCATGCCCCAGCCAGAGGCAGGACTCACAGAAGTGCTGGCAGTCCTCAGTCTTCCTATTGAGTAATTCCCGGCTTCCTGCTATTGAAAACATGTCATTCATGGCAGTGTGGTGGTTTAAGGCACAGTCTCAAATAGCAGATGTTTATCTTACCAGCCCAAGACCTCTTGTGTAATACTCCTGTCTTCCCCCAGGCCAGCGGGAGTGAGGATGGAGGATTGGGGGCAGCTGCAGCACTTGTGCTGGCTGTGCTTTCTTGCTGGGGGGCCATTGCCAAGGAATGGGAAACGGTGGAGTTGCAGGGCTGGGCTCTGATTGGTGTCGATCCTGAAAAACGACTATTTAATAAACAAACAAACAACCAAACACGGCATGAAATCCCCAGGAGCACTGTTAGCAGGGAAGTGGGTTGCTTGCAGAGCCTCACTGCCATCTAGCATGTGAGGTTGGTCTATATTTAGCCCTTTGAAACTTTCCAGATAAGAATTCTCTTGATGTGAACTGAAACCTTTGACCACCACAAAATACACAGCAAGGCTCCGTGTCGCCGCTTCCTCCCCGCTGCTGCAGGACAGCCCTCATAGTTTGTGACTGAATCATCGGGTTCCCAGCGCTAACACCCAGGCTCCAGCAGCCCCACCACACAGGAGGCAAACAGAACACGTGTTGGTTAAAACCTGACAAAGCAACACTTGGATTTAGGTCAGGCACAGCAAACAGGAGTTACTTGTACGCTGCACCTGGCTCCCGTTCAAACGCAGAGCTGATGAATTCACACCAGCCCAGACATGCAAAGCGGCATCTGCCTCTCCCCTCTCCGCAGCGATTTCTGCTCAGACAGCGCCTTCAGCTCCTCACCGCTGTGCCCCACACACCAAGGCAGCCTGGCTGTGCTGGGCAGGCACAGCAGAGCTGCTCCCAAACTGCACATCCCACACTGCCCATCCCACACTGCACACCCCAAACTGCACATCTCAAACTGCACACCCCAAAATGCACATCCCAAACTGCCCATCCCACACTGCACATCCCACACTGCACACCCCACACTGCACACCCCAAACTGCACACCCCACACTGCACACCCCAAACTGCACATCCCAAACTGCACATCCCACACCGCACAGCC
>VYZP01048551.1:4034-18008 GCA_013400635.1 Hypocryptadius cinnamomeus | reverse complement strand
CCCAAACTGCACATCCCACACTGCACACCTCGAACTGCATATCCCAAACTGCACACCCCAAACTGCACATCTCAAACTGCACACCCCAAAATGCACATCCCAAACTGCCCATCCCACACTGCACATCCCAAACTGCACACCCCACACTGCACACCCCAAACTGCACACCCCACACTGCACACCCCAAACTGCACATCCCAAACTGCACATCCCACACTGCCCATCCCACACTGCACACCCCACACTGCACACCCCACACTGCACACCCCAAACTGCACATCCCAAACTGCCCAGGCTGCTCAGCCTGGCCTCCTGCACGGCTTGGCCAATGCTCTGCTGGACCCCACCCCTCCTGATGGACTGTCAGGGCTCGCAGGGCATTCAGCCTTCATGTGAACATGGTGAATTCACCTTTCACCCCGCTGGTCTTTCAGCCTTTGTCTTTCACCTCACTGTTCCTTCATCCCTTCCCATTTTCCCCTGGCTGCTGTCACTTCCTGGTGGTAGAAGCAGGCTTTAATTTCCATTCCAGAACTGGCAGAGGCTTTTAATTCTGGATTTGTAGAGGCTTCAGTTTCCAGTACCTTAACTCCTTGTTCACTGGTTGTTGGAGTTGAATTTTGTCCTTTCTTATCTTTTGACCCATCTCAAGATCCAGAGGATTCCACACCTTAGTGCAGCTTACTTTGCATTAATGAAGTTATGGACAAATAGTATTAATCTTTCCGTTAATATAAGTGTTATTATTCCACAATAAATGCATGGTTACACATTTATAGAGATTATATTTACTTATATTTTAAATACAAAATAGAGAATTACAAATATCACACATAAAATATGATGAATTTAGCCATAAAGAATTTCTTGGCTTTGCCAATTCCTGATGGAAAAGAGATTCAATCAGTCAGACTGTAGTAACCTCACCTACAAATTTAAGACTGACTTGGTGGTAGGAGATTACTTTTTATGGGATCACTTGGGATTAGGTAGCATCTTGAATATATTGTCAGGCTGTACCAGAAACCAATTTAGCACGGCTCTATTTGTTCTTCAGCTTCTACTCAAAGTTTAACTTGTACACGCCTCAATCTTGAAATTATTTTAAATGCTTCTATTAAAAACATACGAGAGCGAGGCACAGTCGACCGCAGAATGACTTCTCTGAGACGTGTCCTAAGTGCTGGGATTCCTGAGCAGCTTCCAGGCTGTTCTGAGGGAAACACACAGCTCCTCTCTACAGCACCCATCCCCCTGGGCCTCTGCACCTGTGTGGTCTGGAAGGCCAAGATCACAGAATGCAATGACTCTAGTATTCTCAATTTTTCTCTGCTCATTGCTTTAAAGCAGTTAAACAGTGGGGCTTTTCTTCACATTTCTAATTCTATGTTGTTTCTCATGTGCTTGGGCATCCCCTCCTTAGCAACCAGAGTAACTTCCCAGCCCTGGCATTTTCAGTGCATGTCTGGGATTCTGGCTTGGAGCAGTGAATTTGGACCCTAATGGTCCTTGTATGCTGCAAGTGTTGACTTGGACATAATCACTTCTTGCCTTTTCTCCATAAATTGTGTATTTGTATCAAAATTAAGAATCCTGCCAGATATTTTTAGAGCAGGTTCCATGGATTTTGGCTTTTTTAAAAAGCATTTAGAAGTGGGAAGTTCTTCATTAGGCAGTGCATTGTCTGTACAGTCGCCATACATTAAAGGAGCTGGAATAACAGTGGTGCAATATCCAGTTTCACCCAAATGAGGTTGTTGAGCAGGATCCAGGTCTGTATCCACAGAAGGCAAACACAGTATTTAAACAGAAACAAAGCCTTAGATTTATTTCATTATTTACTGAGTGCTGCCATGGTGCTTAGTGCTACATAAACATTCCCTGCCCCAGGTTATTAATACTACCAGGCACAAGCAGGTTCAAGGCTCAAAACACCTTACAGGAGATATTCCCCCAACAAGAGCTTTAAGGACAAGTTAAAAGGACAAGGTATCCGTAGAGGAATCCTGTTAATGAAATTTCAGGCTGCAAAAACAGCTTTGTGTTCCAATAAGAAGAAATTCCCATTTGAGGACCCAGCTCTCCACCCATCCCATATAACTGCCCCTCACTGATTGTTGCTGTAGCACGGTTCTGCCCTGTTGAGTGTGTGAGTGATGCCAGTCTGGCCTTTTCTCTGTGAGATAAGGAACATCCACCCCTCCAACAAATATGGAGAACTAGAAGGAAATCAGATTTTGAGGCTTATACTGCATAATGATCCCAGAATTAGGGAGAATGAGAAGATTCTGGCCTTCAGACTGCACAGCTCTGGAAATGCTGGGGAGTCACTGCAGGGTCCCCAGCATGTGTCACCGGTGGGTGGGCAGTAAAATGGAAAATGTTGCTCTGGAGGAAAGAAAGGACTGCTCAAGGGCATGTCTTTAACTCTCATAGAAGGACTAAGGGAGACAAGCTATTTGGAGGCACCCATCAGAAGAAAAAGATACTTACTTCAAGATAACTTAAATGCCTTATAAATTCTTGAGAAAGGCTGGAAAATTTGTTCTTAAACACATCAGGTTGAAATAACCCCAAAGGTATACAATTCCTTGATGAAAACATCAATGAGCATTAAGAAAACTGTATGCATGCTTAGGTCAGTGAAGATTACATCTTAGGTAAGGCCATTTAAAAGACAGAGCTCTCCCAAGAATTACAAATTATTCGGGGCCCATCAAAATCATCCTGGTTTTAATTACAACATTAAAGACAAATCCACAAAGTTGTAAGTTCTGCTGGCATGGCAAGCAACCATTATAAATCTGGACAAGGGATCACACAGAAATTGTAAGTAATGACTGTGAGAGATTTCAGTACTAGCTATTTTTGTCTTTAGAAATGTTTTTCATTTCACAAAGTCATTAGCACTTGTGCTCAGCCAAAACTTGCTCATAAGACTAAGCAGGATTTCTTAACATAAACTGTCCTTAAAAGGACACTGTCAGCTTCCAACTAGCTCGTTTTTAAGACGAATTTTGAAGATGTTTCAGTACATGAATCCCTGGGGTGATGCCTGTCCTTTTATCACAGTACTTTACCTTTTTTTTTTCCCTCTCTGGTGCTTTACCTTGCCCTTTTGTAGCATCAAAGACACCACATAAACTCAGGGAACCAAAAAACAGGGAGGTGAAACTGAGAGCCTGGAAAGCACTGTAGAAAGCTGAAAACAAGCCAGAGGAGCTAAACAAAGAACTGAAAAGGTGTATCTCCTTTTATTAATTTTCAGTTCCAGATATTGTTTGGAAAAGAGACCAAAAATGTCAGGTAGTGATGTCCCTGTATTTTAAAGTTTAATTACAGCCAATTCTGAAATAAAAAAGTGGAAATATGGACAAAATTTAAAATTCTCTTCTGATATTAAGATGACTTTGAAAAAAATATTTTTTGAAAGACAAAAATTCAGCCAAAGCAAGAGTTCGGCATGTTGTAGAACAGGCATAGAATAGAGTTCCTCTATCCTGAAATTTGTTATGTGTATCATAACCAATGATATAAACCAGATGTCTGTTATGTATATCATGATCCAATGTCATGATGGAGGTGACAGTTCAGTGGGTACTGAGGGGCAGACTGGGAGGGGAGTCCCTCAGATCATCAGACAAGAGTTCTACAACTCTTCACTGCATTTTATTATATTACATTTGTGTCAGCAACCCTGTCCTGCCAGTGGGATTTGTACAGCTGGGCCCTTCCTCTTGCTGAGACCCTAAATGACAGCAACAGGAATCTTGGAGTAAGGCTGGCACTGTGAGGCTGGGGCCTGAGCTGGTGGAACAAGGGAGCAGTTGAACAGGATGGAAAGTTCTCTAAGGCTAAAGGTCTAGAGTTTAAACCACACTGCTTCTGCCAGGTTTATCTCAGTACTACTCATACAATTAGTACCACTCAGCAAAAAACTCCCTTGACTTTCTGATTCTAGCTGTACTGTCATTTGGCCTGGAGTGTGACAAGGATAACTGTGTGTTTATGCAACTTTTGGTGATGACTTCTTGGGAAGTTATTTGCAAAGATGGAAAAACCCTAACTCTTCCTGCTCATTGGAATAGTCTAGATGCCAGAAATTTTCTGACTGACTAGACAGAAACTTGAAAAACTGGACCTGTACAATAAGAAGTATCAACTATTATAATGTGCTGATAAATAGGAATTCACACCATTAAAATACCAGCCAAGAATCAGTTCCTATGAGAGTGGAAGGCAGAGGTGGGTGAAGAGGTAGAACTGCTGACAGTGGGGCAGATACATCTGCAGTGTAATCCTTTCCCTTCTCCTGATCCCTTTTTAGCAGCTCCCTTCTCAGATTCCAAACACTGTTGCCCCTCTGCAATGAACCTGAATCCAACTGAAAGCTTTGTTTGGGTTTCTCTTACCTTCTGCATTGGGTTTGAGAAGGGCTGCAAGGAGAGCCCTGAGAAATAGCCACAGTGAGCCTTGCCCAGCCCAGTGCCAGCTTTACTCCAGATGAAGAGGTCTGGAGCTGATAATCCAGATCATCCATGCAAAATGAATTCCCTGCATAAATGAGCATGCACATGAGCCTGTCATTATAGGTTCCTACCACATAACTTCAGCTGCCTAACGTTGAACACCCAGCAGGCAAGAGCCCCGTTGGAGGTGCTGTGTCTCCTGTTGACTCAGCAGGATGACAAACCTCCTCACTGGTGCCTACAGCCAGCCTGGCCATGCTTCCCCTCCCACTGTGCCAATCCCTCCCTAGGCACTTTTCCATATACAGCAGGCAACTCACATGCTGCATATACATCACTCCTGGTGCCTGCTGCTATCCTACAGACAATTATAAAATAGTTATTTGGAAATGGCAGAGCTTCTTAAGGAGACAGCCTGCTAAATCTTGGGATGCAACCCTTCTTTCTCCTTTGCTATCTTCTTTCCATTTGTCTTCTCAGCTGCTCTTGTCCAGCATTTGGCACTGATCTAAAAGTTGTTGTGCCAGAGGGTTTCAAAAAATAAGATAACCTTCTCCTGTGTTTTACATAGGCCCATTCATGAAGACCAGAACTTTCTATCCTGCAACAGCAAAGAGTTAATATTCCTGAGATACTCTACTGTTCTACATCTGCAAAAAAGAAGCCAAAGCAAACCTAAAAGAATTTATTATGGAAAACATATTGCAGCTTCAATGACACACTGGGGTTTTGTTTAGGTTTCTTTATTACGATGAGTCACAGTATGTAAACTTCACATGCAGTTACTGAAGTCATGTGTCTGCCTTATTTTAGCTTCAAAAACAGCAGCAATGCCGACATCCTTTGCTGCCTGTGAGACTTGAGAAGTCCTGAAAGCCAATGTTATGGTCCCCTTGTAAGGACTGTGTTGCTTTTTCACCCTTAGGCTAGAAAATAAAGAGGATTATTCTCCAGGTGAGCCTTCTCTACTTTGGGTGCTCCTTTTAGGACCATGGCATTGGTAATGCTGGCTGGACTCTGCTGCTGTCAGCAATGGAGGGATCCCTGTTTGGGACAGTCTGACAAAAGGATGTCTCATTCTGTGTCTCCTGCCTCAAGCAGAAGTGAGCCACACACACAGGTGCAATCAGCAGAGTTGTTGGTGCTGGAAGTTCCACTGCTACTTGCATTACTGGAGTTGTTCCAATCAGAAGTCCAGTTAGGGTGAGTGGAGTCCAAAACCAGCTCCCCATCCCTGTCCCCACCTTTCAGCTGGGCCTGCAGGAGGCTTAAACTGAGCAGAGAGATTCCCACTGCTCCCATTGCCCAGGTGAGGCCCAGGCAGTGCAGCTCTCCAGCCCCGTTCACAGACAGGCAGAGCAGATTCCCCTGGCTTAGCGAGTGCAGTGCCCATCCTTGCAGGTACAAAAGGGCAGCATGCAGCCATCTATATAAAGAATGTTCTTCAGATGGGTTATGTATAAACTGCCTGATGGCAAGGGTATCAAATGAAGGTCGAACATCAGAGACCTTTAGGCTATTACGAAATATGACTCATGGATTAGTTAACTGCCTGTCAGATTTTCCATTATGAAATTTAACCACAGCCCATATCTGCACAGCAGCAATACCTGCAGAAGTGCAAACAAACAAGTGGTTATATATGCACTTGCACTGAAATGGGCCAGCAGATGTGCTATGGTATCAAAATAATCTTTTTCCTTATTAATGAACTATTAGCTAAAGAACAAAAATGAGAGGAAGGGGAGAAAATACTGTGGGAGTAAAAACCCATTGTTTTGAAGTTCCTGTTTGCCAAAGAATCTGCAAGATAAATCTTTACAGTTCAACTGTATCAGATGAATCAACATAAAAATTCCCCTCTGCAGAATATCATTATTATAGCCATGATGAATATCTGTTCTTCCTAATCCAAGCATTTGCTTTTCACGAGCAGAAGTCAAAAAGCAACTATTCCTGTTCTAGAAAATGACTATTTACACACTAAACTAAAAAAGAAGAATGTAATAAATTTTGTTTCTGAAAATCAGTGAAAATATTTAGCCATTTGGTGGAAGACCCTCATAATTCTCTCAGTTGGTTGTTTGGAGGTGGCTGTAAATCCAGAAAGGCAGAAGATGTGCTCTGAAGGTTCACCATGGGAAGTGGGGCTTTTGACCTGGGTGTCACTGGTTTGATTCCACAAGTGAGAGAGACTCAGCTCACCTAATTTTAGATGTCTACTGTGTCTATCAATACATCTGAGCCTGTTGCCCTATAGGCAATTTAAAGGTATGTCTTATCAGATCTATTTTAAATATCTACCTTAGGATGAGATGATTCATGACCTCAGTGTCTTTTTCTTGCTGTGGCTTTATCAGGGGCTGGAGGTGACTGGCTTGGCTGGAGAGCCTTTCCTGTGGCCAGAAATGAACCCTGCCTGCATGCTCTGCCCCCACAAGGCTGGTAGTTTATGTGGAATGAGTTGGTTAACACAGCTCCTTGCTATGCAATGGTTTGTCCATATCACAAAGCCACCACCACATCTGGCACAAATGAATGCTAGCAGGCTGAAACAGCCTAGAGGCTACTGATTAAAGAGGAAACCTGAACCACTTTGATGGATTTCATCATTACATCCTATTCTTGCCTCTAGAGATGCTCCAGATCACAAGGTAGGCATGGAGTTCTCACTCCTCCTACCACTGTGGCATCTAATCTGTGAAGACATAAGTCTCCATTTCCATACCTGTCAGTCCAGATCATTTCATAAACACTACATTCATTTAAATGCTAAACTGATGCTCTAAAAGAAGTTCAGAAGACATAAACTGTAAGGCACAATGAAAAACAATTCAGTCTCAAGAAGCAAAGTCTGAAGAGGGGCAAAATAGCAGCACACAAATACATAAAAAGCAACTGCAAAGAGGAAGGAAATAAACTATTCTTCCTGTTTACTATGGAGACTTAAGTTACCCTACAGTGAGGTGACATACAACAAGCTGTGCAGCCACTTCTCACAGCTGAACAGCAGCATTTTTCCATCTTTTAGAGAACAGGGAAGCCACCAGGAGCTGCTGTCTCACAGAGAGGCAGCAGCAGCTCCTACCTCACTGCAGGCACTGAGCTGCCTGCCTTGGAAAGGGGTGGGAGGGTTACAGCTCCACCATGTCCGTGGGTGTCTGAAAGGAGCTGGGAGCCCTTGGCTCACTAAGCAGCTTTTCAGTCTCAGCATGAAGCAGGGGTTCCTTCCTCACAGCTGGGGAGCAGTGCCTGTGGTGATGTGACAGCATCCTGGCTCCCTGCCCCTTAGGAGAAGCCAGTCAGGGTTGGGAGCCCTCCCCCAGTTTGGGGATGCAGTTGGTATTCTGGAGATCCAGTCTGATGAGCATCCACCCAGAGTGGATGGATATATTTAGTCTTAAGGCAATGTGATGGACTAGATGTCTCCAAAACCCTTTATCTTTAATTATTTAAGTGGAAAGGTTGCAATATGCACACTGAAGCCTGAGCTAAGCCTCTTACAAGTGAGTGGGCCAGAGCTCCAGCTGTGTGACCTGCACTGCTGACCAAAGCCAGCAAGAGGAACAGGGTGGCCTTTGAAGACCCATCTAGAAAAAGAGAGACTTTTCTCCTGACAGTAAATTTTTGAATAAAACCTGCCTTTCAGATGGCAGATTCTTTTTCTGCTGCCATCTGAAAGATTATGCTTCTGGGTGTTCATCTTTCCTACTCCTTGTTCCTCTATAGGAAATACTGCTCCAATGTGGTATAAACAAGGTAGAAAACATTAGGAGAGGTGGGGATGAGGGGGGAAGGGGAAGAAAGTGATTTGATTTAAAATAAAACCAGAAACAAAACGGGTTTCACTCAGCCACACTCCTATTCTCACACTCACAAGAGCAGCCACCAGGCACCAGGCCAGCATGTTTAAGCCATTTAACCAAAAATCCAGGCAATATGAAGTTTGTGCCCAGGTAATGGATCCAGGATCTGTGTGTTGCCACAGAGAACACAAGGGATGCCAACTCTGAAGTCCTGGGTTATTCTTGGATTGGTGACTATGCACAGGGTTTGGGTATCTTTTTGTAGCTCTTTGGAACTGTCAGTATCCCCATGTGTCTCAGCTCTGGCAGTTGTCAGGACTAATCACGTTTTTTCCATATCTGAATGCCCTGAGAGACAGCAGGTCGATGCCCTGTGGTCTTGATGACCTGCTAACCTGGTGACACCAACTCAGGCCACCAACCTTTGTATTACAAGTCCCTACACCACCCCCATTCCCTTGCTGGTGATCCTACCCCTGCCAAATGACAGAACCAGCACTGCAGCAACAGTGACGAAAGTAGGAAGAGGGACCTTCTTTCCTCTTTCTCCCAAAGACCAGCGTTGGCTTTGCTTCATGGTTTGTCCTTTCAATTCCTGGCAGGGCTGTTGGGAGCTGGGGGTGTCCTCAGGACCCTGACAATCCCACAGGCATTTCTGAGCTGTCAGAGTCACCCTGTCACTAAATAAGGAGCTACACTGGGCATTCCTCAGATGGCTGAGGCCACTCTCAACCCAAGCACTCCTGGCAGCTGCACCACACTGCACAACCACCATCTGCAAAAGTCAGACCTTGCCAGGTGCTCACAGCTGGCAGCTGAAGTCAAACCCCTGCACACCAGAGGGGAGAGCTCTGGCAAGTGGTACTTGGTCAGTGAGGTTCTGAAGGGCTTTCAAAGAAGACTCTAATGTTACATTTATGTTACATAACATAGAAGCTGCACTTGGTATTTAGAAATGGTAATGAGAAAAGGCTTACAGAAACTGAAATGAGAAACATTAGTGCCTCCTTCAAAGTACAACTGATGCTGATTAATGTAGGAGCCACCTTGACTAGGTGCCTATTTTGATTCAGGCAATTATGAGCTTACTAGTTCAAACCAGTTCACAATGAGAATGTGAATCCAAGATTTAGTGATGTGCCTCTTTCCTTTCTCCTTGCTGCTATGAGTCTTTCTTCTTTTGTCTTCACCTTCTCTTCTTTGGACTTGCCTACAAGAGAAAGGCACACTCATAAAATTACAATCTACTTGGAAACCAGTAGTTAACTCCAGGCATTCACTCAAAGAGGGGCAGTAGATGGATACTCATGACTTTGCTGTATTCCACAACATCATACTGAATTTTTTTTTTGCAAAGGAGTCAGTTTTTAATACCTACATGGACAGAGTGGAAGGAAATATCTTGCACAGAGGCAGCAGTCCCTACTTCTGTCCTGTGAGTGCTGTGGATTGGGCTGTCCTGGTGGGAAAAAGGCTGCAGTGGGCAAGAGCTGCTCCACAGCCCAAGCCAGGGCAGTGACAGCAGCAGCCGCCTGGTGTTGTGCTACCTGTGTCCACAGACTGTGGCTCCTGCAGAGATCAGGACCATGCCCCCAGCCTTTCTTCCCATTTGGAGGTTGCAATCTGCAGAAAAAGCTGCTGGACTCTCTTCGTTCTGATGTAGGAAAACTTACTGCTTTGCAAGTTCTTCCTGCTCCTAATTGACCTGATCTAACCTGAAATAAGCCATTTGTATTCCTGCAGAGGAATACCAGAGAGTCCATGTGGCTTTTTGCCCAGGTTTAACGTAATTTCTTTAAAGCAAACTGCAAATTAATAGTAGTGTAGCTTTCCTGTGCAGGCAAGTCCTTAATCTAATTGGAACATGTAAAACAGCATTTGGGAAGACAAAGCAGTGCATAGACTTGGAGAGTGAAAGAGGGAGGCAATAGAATTTGGAGTCCAGTGGGGACGATGGAGAAATCTGAATGCAGAGAAATAAAAATTATTAAGGTTTTTAAAATCCAGGCTAACAAGATATGAAAAAATAGAGCCCAACTCAGAAATTTTCAGTGTTCAGAGAATTGCCACATTCTCTCCATTCATTCTTCCACTTGGGACAACAACCCTTGTCCTGTTAGTCAAAAAACATTCTCTCTTCCATCCCCTAAAAGTCTGAGTCCATATTCATGGCTTCACTTTCCCCTGTGTCTGATCCTCACGCAACAAGAAGAAATATGAGCAAAACTATACTTGTACTTCCTCAGTTCCCACAAAAGTCTGTGACCACTTCATCTTGTCACTAAACCATTACAGAAAATAAAAACACGACTTCAGTAAAGAAAGAAAAGAGAGAGAGAGAAGCCTTGAGTGCTGCCTCAGATAAGGACTAGTGTATGTTTGATGTGACTAAATCTTTTGTGTGTACCCCTGCTCTAGAATCATAAAACTTCCTGATTCTGTCTCTCCTTTCAGCTAAGAGTCCCTGCTTTCTGTAAACAGTCTTTTGTGGTTTTTCAGGACAAGATGAGAATTTCTTTGAAGCTTGAAAACAAACTCCAGGCATCTCTTCGGAGAATAATCATGAATCTGCTCTTCACTAAGCCCCCTCCAATTGATTGTGTGCATTCCACCTACCAGTCTGGGAACATGGAGAGACAAGGGAAGGGCAGCCAGCAAGGCTTGGGTGGCAGCAAGCAGCACACTGGCCAAAGGACAGAGCAGCTCTTAATCAGATTGCCTTTAATTCTTCATGTGAGTTAAAGGTATTATGTGCTAAGATTGAGGACAGAGGTGTACTCAGCAAAGGGAGTGATAGAACAAAGTGTTGCAGCATAGGGGAGTATTTTGTAAGAATTCTGTCAAATGCTGTCCAGGCACAGTTTAGTAATCACTGGCAATACCAGTGAGAGGAACCACTGGGTTCAGTGCAGTGGCTTTGCCCCACACACTGAATAAGATTCTGCCTTTTGATGCCAAAAAATGTCCACAGAAATTTGGGAACTGATCAAATGGAGCACGTGGAAATTATGCTGCTAGACAGACCTCTGATATTAATGAGAGATATTCACTGTTTCCAAATCCCTTTGCTAATTTGTGGCTGGACAATGTTAAATTTATATTTTGATTACCCTGCTATCTTACAGTATGAAAGACTCACAAGAATATGGTATGGGGTCTTAGCCTCATAGGCAGCTGTATAGAACAAGAACCAAGTCTTCACTACTGTGACTTGAGAATTATGTCCACGGTAGAATCATTTTTTAATCACACTCTGGATGTCTGAGCTGCTTTACCTTTAGTAAAATACCTCCTTTCCTTAGAAGTGAGTCCATAGCTGTGTACAATGAGAAATCTGCTTGTTAAGATGGTCAGCAGTGTAGCACATGTTGACAGTCTCAAAGCAGATAAGAAAACTCGTGTACACAAGGTCAGTGTCTGTCAGCATTGGGTAAAACACTCTAAAACTCAGATACAACTTCATAAACACATTGACTTCACAGCACACGTGGCTTGTTGGCAGTGGGTGATATTGGCTTCCTAACACAACCTCCTCAAGACTCAGAAAGATGCATTTCTGGCTCTTTTGGGGTGTTCAGTGGAGCCTTTCAGAACACCTGCCAGATGGGGCTCTGCAGGTGAAGGAATAGCAGATTTGGGAACTTGCTGGGATTTAAGAACTGGGGGTCCAAGCACCCGGCAGTGTCAGGTTGTGAGGAGTTTTGGTTGAGCCCACTGGCAAAAACTTGCTGAGTTTAACATGAGCAGGGCTTGTGAGGGCTCTGGTGTTGACTCAAGTGCTCATGAGCTGCTCAGCTTCCTCCAGGGAATTGTGTCTGAGTCAGCTGTGGGAGAATTAAAAGTGAAACTGGGAATAGTCCTGCCTAGTGCAGAAGGCAACTCGGAGGGAAAACTGACTTCCCCAAGAACTGACTTCCCTGACTGCAGGATCAGGGTTTAAATTGTTGTGATACTTCTAAAACAGCAAAGGATAAATTACTTTTAATTTCATTTTCATTTTCTAGTGCATATGAATTATTACAAAGAATGCCCTTGTTTGTAAAACACTGCAGACCTTGCAGGGATGTAAAGGGAACTGCAGAATTGTTTAGAATTTAGAATTGTTTGTAAAGTTGTAAGAAGAAAAGGAATGTAAAATATTACGTAAAACCTGCTTTCAAAAGAAACAAAATTTGGACCTACATTCAGTAATAGCTTATTAAAAAATACAGAAACCTTTTCCTTTTAACTGTCAGGAAGCCTCAATGAAGAAACCTGTGAGCTTTTAGATTACATAAATAGGTGCACCTGGGGAAGAAATACAAGCATAAATCTTTAACTCTGGAGCTGCAGCTAGCTGGAGAAGTGTTATGGAAGGTGAAAGCAGAGAACTGGTAAATATATTGTTTAAGACCAGAGCATCACAGAATTGAGTGGTTTGTCTGTGAGGAACGTGTGTTTCTCATTCAAGGACTTGTTTGTGGATGTTTAAATGTTAAATCTTGTTTAAACCCAATCTCATAGGGCCTGATTTCTGCATCAGGAAGACTTTGGTTCTAGAGCTCCAATTTTAAGGGCAGGAAAAAGCTAGGCAGAGATGGGCTGTTTAATGTGTGAGTACTGTGGAAAAGTTCTGTCTTGTTTTTCAATCTCATGGTGAATCATCCTTCTGGAGAATGGATCTTCCCTGTGGTTTTCTTCTTGGAAGAGGCAGGAGCCCGAGGAGGAGGGAAATGGAGGGATAATTGCTGTGTGTGGATCAAGGACAGCCAAACCCCGTGTCCTTCTCCCGGCGACTTCAGAGCCCCGGCCGCGTCCTGATCCCCTAAGCACGTTTTACTGACCCAAATTCAAGGAAGCAGCTTTACTATTCTGTGTCAGCAGGCTGTGAGAGAAGGGAATGGGGTTATTTGTGTATTTTTTTTTTCCTAATGCCAGTTCAATGTTAACTATTTGATTGATGCTTACAGTCTAAAAGTCCTGATGAATCCAAGGTGAGGCTATTTGTGGATGTAGAGATAGCTGGCAAAACTGACGCTACAGGGAAAATAAGGGTAGTCCTTTGGCACGTCAGTGTGTTTGATGGCTGAGGGGTTTGGAGAAAGAGCTGATGAAGATCCGCAGTGACTACTGGAACCCACCAGCAGTGTGCTGGGGTGAGCGGCCCACAGGGCAGCAAGCACAGCGGATGGCCTGAGCCCTGCAGAGCCGCAAGTTGGCGTGTCCGGGCCTGCGCTAGAGGCAGGCGGGGGAGGGAGGCCGGTGTGTTGTGGGCGCAGCAGCCCCTCCTCCCCGCCGCGCCGCCATTACGCGCTGCGCCACTACCCGCCGAGGGGGGAGCGACAAGATGGCGGCTGCGCCCGCCCACGTGACCCAGGGCCCGCCTCCTTCTAGAGGCGTCTCGGCCGCGCGCGCGTGATGCGCTCTCGCGAGAGCGGCGAACAAAAGGACAGCGCGGCGCAGGCTGTGTGTTGGTGGGGGGGGGAAATGTGTCGTGGTCTCGCGAGAATTCGCCGCCGCTCTCCTCCCGAGAAGAGCCGGGCGGGAGCGGGGGGAGAGGAAACCTCGCGGTACCGCCGGAGACTCCGCGCGGGCCCGGCGCCCCGACGTCTCGCGACACCTCCGGGAGCTCTTCCCTCACCGGCCACTGGGCTGCGAGGAGTTCTCGCGATAGCGCCGGGAAGGGAGGGCGGGGGGGGCGGTCGCCGTGCGCGCTGAGG
>VYZP01048548.1:0-22848 GCA_013400635.1 Hypocryptadius cinnamomeus | reverse complement strand
TTTTTTTTTTTTTTTTTTTTTGACATTGAAAACATGACTCTGAGAGCAGGAGGGAATGTCCAGACCAAGTTCTAGACAAAGCTTTTTTTTTTTTATTCTAATTCATACATATTTCAGAAACAAAATGAAAGTTATGTCTCATACAAACTACCCTGAAAGAGCCTCTATTCCTCAAAATTTACTACTGTGCTCTTTCAGAGTGGTCAATAGGAATATTGCTGCTGTAGTAAAAATGCTTTGCCTGACATGTGGAAAGGTTTAGTTATATTTGATCCTCATTAGGAGCAAGTTTTAGTTATGTTTGATGCTAGTTAGGAACAAGCTTGTTCCTGGAAAACTTCTTCTGCTGGAGGAATGTTATGGAAACAAGAAATAAGAAAACAGTGGGTTACATGTTTCTTCTCCTGAAAGAAGAAGAAATGGAAGATGGCTTGTATTTCTTGGCAGTGGTACAGCTAAGATAGTATTGTAAAGCTGAAAAAAAGAGCAGTAAAAGTAATTAAAATGCTTATTCATTGTATTGCTGTAATTTGAAGACTCGAGTACTGAAGAATGCTCTAAGAAATAGAGAAAAAAATACTTTGATGCCTGTATTCATTAAGCATTGAGAATTAAGTTAAACAAAAAAAAAAAGGAAATAATTCCACAGGTTTCTGTAAAGCACTAGATTGTTAATTGCTCTTAGTTTATTTATGTGCAGAATATTGTTCAAATTTTTCATTTGCCCTCAAGACAAGACCTAAACAAGAGAAGAACATCAATATTATTTTTGGTCCTTTGGGGTGTTTCTATTAATCATATTACAGTTTTATTTCACCATTACTTCTACTTCAGTCTTTTTGAGGCATCTTTGGCATTATTGGTTTCATTTGTGGTGACTCTTGTTTGTATTCATATTGCCTTTTTGGTATTTAGCATGAAACACCTGGAATTTTTTGAAATGGCAACTGAGTGGTTCCTTTACAGTGTTTTTGCTTTTTCTTTGTTCTCTTTCAAATCTAGCAATGTTCTTGTCTCTCTTAAAGCAGTTGAATGTCTGACAGCAGAAATAAGGCCATTAAGCCTAATCTGTTTGTAACTGCTAGGAAGCTGCTGCAATTGATTGCAGGCCTCGACTTCATGTGAGTTACTCCTTAATCTGAGATTAAAGAAACCATTTTGCACAGGCAAATTCAAGGCTCAGTCTAGCCAGTGAATTCACAAACCGACTGCTGTCTTCATTTATCACTCTTAGAGCTGTCTGCAGTGTTAGAAGGAATCTTACCATGATGTTTTCTTTGGCTGAGGCTGGGGGACATCTCAGGGAGGGTCATTTAGGCTCTTGTTTAAGCCCAGCCTGTACCCATTTCTTCCTTCCTGTAGCCATTGCTCCTACCTCTGTAAAGGTATGGAGCTAATTAAGCGAATTTCTAGGATTTCTCTCTGTCTGATGTCTTTGACCCATCCTCCCCTGTGATGCTTTGTGTTTACAAAACAATGCAAAACATGGAGCTTTGCTTGCACCACCCTGGAAATTCATAAAATGGAATTATCCCATATGAAATACAAACTAAATAGAAAAACCTGCGTTTTTCTATTATCTCCCTTCTTCAGTTAGTATTTATATTCATGTACTTACACAAGTACTCCAGCAAATAGGGATACAGAGTGTTTCCTCAGGGAAATGTGTTTGGGAAGGGCAATGGCAAGAGCTTGTGTTCTATTCTGATAGATAAATGCACTGATTTAGAAGTAGGAGACAAACTCCTGACTAAAACAAACTTATTATTTTGTGAGAACAAGGGCTATGAAACACTTTTTTACGCTATCTTAAATATTTAGATGCTGTCTTACTTCACTGCATATGCATGTACCATTTAATTTCATACAGTTTGGGAATACAGGCATCATTTACATTTCTCTGGGACCCCAGATATCAATGGGAACATTAAAAAAATGAAGTAACTGCTCATTTGTCCTAGGTAATGTATTCCCAAATTTCCTTAGTTAATATGTATATATTGTTCCAAAGCAGATTGTGAGTTTTGTTCTTTATTCTGGTATATTTCTGTATTTGACATGTGAGTTAAACACTACACTTCCAATAAACAAACATGCAGTCAGGCAAACTGCAGCAAGAAGGAAAATGTCAGCTATGACTTGTTTAGATTTTTGGTTTAAGCTAAAATCTGAAATTTGATTGGCTCACGGCAGAGCCAACTCAAATCACACATGCAAGGAAAATATAAAGATTTGGTCATGTTTTTAAATAAGTGTTATTCATGCAGAAGTGATTTGAATAATCCTCCTTCTCAGAGGTTAAAAGAGTTTTCATTATGCACACACAGAGCGCTCAGAAATAATCTGTGAATATTTACTGTAAAGCCTAATGTCATTCTGTGTGTCAAGTGTGGCTTGTCCAGCCATAAACATTGTCCTCAGTGAGTTCTGCATTAAAGGTGTAGTGGTGTCACCATGGCATCCTGTCCCCTCTGAAATTTTCAATCTTCCTGTCTTTGCTTCTTAGTGGTGCTTTTTGTAGAATCCAGCCCTATTGCAGTCTAAACTAATATACAGTATTGGTGCATTCACTCAGATCTGAAGTTTAGAATAACAATAATTAAAAAACAAAACCAAAACACCAAGCCAAACATCTTGACAATTAAATGTAATTCCAATTTAGGATTTCTGTCTGTGTTGTAATTAAGAATTTCAGGAAAGAGGACAACTATTTGGTCTGACTTGACAAATGAAGGCAGCAATTTGCCTCAGTGATTGCATTGTGAGATTAAGTAAAACTGAAAATAACATCCAAGAATCATATTGCCAAAAGATGGATATGCATTTTTTTGGTGTAAAGCAAAGAGGCAATGGATCACAGTGCCTGCTTAATTGCATTTTTAGTGGTGTTTTAAGTTAGGATTGTGATTCTGATTTTGAAATAATTAAAAGATGAATAACAGATTAAAAATAATCGAAACCCACCAAACAGAAAACCCCAAAATACCACAGACTTTCAGTAAAGCCAGACTTGAGGCAACTGATTCAGTTGGAGTTTCCTTTAGATTTCTGTGAAGCCATCAGTGCATCTTTAACCATTTTCTAAGGAGATCTCTACAAATGTTCTCAAGTAAACTCTCTGCCCAGGCTTGTCCTTTGTCCCCAGCTGAAGTGTAGGGAAGTGTGAAGAAAGCAGTCACAATGAGAGCACAGGGAATGGCTCAGGGAGGTGGAGGAAGTGTTCAACAGGACGAGCCTGAAGGGAAACACTTGAGACCAACAAGAGATGGAATTTTCTATCAGTGCCCAGGTCACAAAGGGACAAGGCTCAGTAAAAGCCATCTGAGTTTAGTGTTGTTGCAGCTTTCCTTGCCCAGAGAGGTTGTTGATGCAGAAGGACTTTTTGATAGTACATTACATTAAACTCTTTGCAGGAATTATATCTGTGTATTAGATAGGGAGTTCTGTAATAGGTTTTTTGTTTGTTTGTTTGGTGGAGGGTTTTTTTGGGGGGGTTTGTTTGTTTTGTTTTGGGGTGGTTTTTTTTGTGATAACTCCAGGTCCAAGCTTATTTTTGTACAACATCACTTTATTAGGTTCTTTAGCCACCTGCTGTAGGACAGTAACGTCTAAAAACTGTCAGCAGAAAGAGCAGGGTATTGAGTTTGGCATGTTTATGAATTGCAAACACGTGTTCAACTTCAAAGTGGTCAGAAGACATCTTTTGCAAAGTTAATTTAAAAAAAAAAGCATGCTCCCTAATGAATATGACACAAACCATTAAAGCATTAAATTAAATTTGCATACTTTGTCACAGCTGGCATTCTCCAGACGAGAAGGTGAAGACCAGCGTGTGTCTGGAAAGATCCTGAAGGATCTGTCAGCCTGAGCAGGAGCAGTTTATGCACTGCAGCTTTTGCTGTTCTGGGTGCAACACCAGTAAACACAGACCAATGAAGTTGTTTGCATCCAGAGCAGCTGGAGTTAAGTCCAAGGAAGTCAGCTGAACTCTCCTCTTGAGGAAAGACAGAGGGTATCCTTGGAGCACAATCCCTGCTGGAATTGTGATAGCCTGGAGACACTGGAAATGCCATCAAAAGAGGCTTTTCCCTCTTGCCCTGAGAGAAGGAGCACCCTTGCCAAAAGCCTACACAGATAATATGAACAGAAAAGAAAAAAGAAGTTTTATTCAAATGTATTAAACAATAACATCAAGACTTTCGTGGGGGGGAAAAAAAAATCATTATGCAGTACTTTACCATCAACCTCCAGTACAGATCTGATTAGCTACGTAATAATACAGCTTTTAATGCAAAAGGTGTTAATTTTAGAAAATATCTCCAAGTCTGACCCTCTACATCATTGTGAATATTGCTTTTTATTGATGGTCTTTTTTTTGCAGTGAAATATATTGTCTGGTATTTTTGATAGAATAACTTTTTCAACAGTTTAGTGCTTTGTGTATGGACCATTATCTATTCAGAGTTTAATCTATTTCACTTAGAATACAAAAAATAAAGACTGAAAATTCAGGCTTGTCTTATCAGTACAGTTTTACAGCCAGAGGAAGGACTAAATCTCCTTAATAAAAATTCTGGTAGTTAATGCTTGAAATGGTACTTACTGTAAAGGCTGTAGATAATTTGATTGCATGAGAATGCTTTCTATTTGTACACACATACTCGGTGATATTTAGCAAAAAAAAAAGAAAAACAACATAGAAGACAGTGTAAACAGAAGGAATTTGTGAGCAGGTATGCCTTAATGTGCATCAAGTTTGCCCCCTATGGAAATGTTGGATCCAGCTGAATAGGAGAGGTTTTGAATACTGGGGACTCTGATCCAACAGGTGTTTCTGTACTTTGTGCTGGAATTCACAGCAGCAGCAGCACAGGATTTCTTTGTAAGAGGCTGGATGGTTTCAAATGCTGCAAGTAACACAGGAAGTGCAGGGATGATGTTGCTTTAGGCAGTGTCAGATCAACAGGAGCAGTGCCCTGGTTTCAGCAGCTTGTTCTCAGGGGTGTCCAGGGTGTGCCCACATCACTCAGTACAGTACAGGTTCCTTCAGCAGAACTTTGCAAGATCTCAACAGTCCCAATGAAGGTGTATTTTGATTAAAAAGAGGTTGTTGTTCAATGTAATACCTTTAAACCTATGTTTAAACAACATAAACTATAGTTTATACTTGAAATATCTACAGGTTATTGTCTATAGTTTAAAACTTGTGAATTTTTCTGGGTGGAATGCAAAGTATCCCATACACCAGGGTCACTCATTTGCATAAGTTAATTGTCTATTGTTTACTTTTTTGCTTAAGTTGGAATTCTATTTACTTTTTAAAAAGATGTTAATTTTTAGCATTCTTGATGCTGGTTTGTCAGATGGTATTTTTTTATGGGGTCTAGATTTCAAAGCACTTGTCAGTGTATTTGTCAGCTTAATGGCCGATCCTTTGAAATTCCTCACTGAGGTGTAAGACATTGAATATCCTTCTCGGAATTTGAATGATAATAATGATATTAGAAATCTGAGTCTAGGTTCCTTAATTATCAAGGCATGTCATTTACATTCTATTTGTGACTGAAAAAACTCCACTCCAAGACCTTGCAGGATAATTTTCTTCACGTTGTAGAAAGAGCTTCTAATGTATGATTGGGCACCTTACAATGAGAGATTTAATTATGAAAATCTGATGAAATACACTTTTACAGTTTTTATAAACTATCTTTGAATAGGAAAGGTTTAGGTAAACCTTTTAATTATCTATTGTCAAGCCTTTACTATTCCCTTTTGTTATCTGACTGGAAGAAATTTTCCATTTTTCTTTTCTCTTTGTGAGATTTATGAGCCTTACTAAATGTTGGGTCACCCAGGGCAGAACCTTTTTCTGCACTTTGAAACAAGAATATGAATGCTTTTTTCACTTGTAATATAGGTAATGATAAAGAGAGAGATGAATGCCAACACCTGCAACCCTGCCTTCATAAAAGAAGTATGCATTTATTGTAAAGGTGTGACTTTGAGCAAGTTCCTGAGTTGAAACCCATAAAAAGGTGCTACTGTTCGAGGGATTTTCAATCAACAAGAAAGTGCTGTCCTGCAAAATGGGTCAATTCATGACATTAATGCAAAGAGTATCATAATGATGTATACTGTATTTCTTTTCTAGAAAAAAAAACTGGACTGTATATTTATTAACTACAAAATAATGAAAATATCCTCAGTGTTTGTAAGAAATCCCCATTTGCATGGCTGTGTTGTGAATACACATGAAGTGGCACTTGGGACAAGTGGGTGATGGAGCTGTGAAAGTAACATAGCAAACCTATACCAGTTACATTTGACTTTCATATTGTGCTGGTATATCAAGATATTAGGGTGTGGATTCATTTGTAACTTAAGCAGGAAGGGCTTTAGTTCTAAAAAATAAGAAATATTGTGACTTTGACATTATTTTGACATCTGAAAATGTAATTTCAGTATTGAAATACCATTTTAAAAGGAAATTTTCACCAACAGTGAAACAATACTCTGAATTCATAGGTGAAAATGCCCCGAGGCCTCTAATTTCCACGAACACAAGTAAACAGAAAGCCATAGTTTAAATTTACTCTTTCTTCAATAGTTCTAACAGAAATTATTAAAGACTCTAGGTTTCATTTTGGTTTAGCATTTCATTAAACACAGGAATAAGTTCATTACATGATGTTCTTCAGAGCCAGCAGCCTCTCCTTTAGCCTGCTCTTGATACTTTCATTTGAGGAGGGCTAAAATCTTTTGGCTATCCTGCAGACTTTAAAGGGTGTGGAAACAGATGTCATCTAAAAAAATTGGCTTTCCAGCAGAATTTTAAACACATGTGTAGCTCTTTATGCAATTGGTTTGTTTGACTGCATTAGTATTATTTATGTAATAAATATTATGAATAGTTATCATGAAAAAAGGTTATTATTAATCTGATGTAGTGGAACTATGTTCCATTAAACTAAAAGCATTAATTGTATTCTGCTCTTTTTAATTATTACCTGAGTTATACATTTGTTATCATTTTGTGATTCAGTCCTCTCAAAAAATGGCTTTAATCTCTTTTTCCATTGATGGCTTGGGTTTCAAATCATCAGCCTCTTTCAAGATTTTTCTTACACCATCAGCTCAGCTTCTGAGATCCTTTCAGACAATTATGAGGAAATATTAACTTATTTCTCTTTCCATTTTAGTAGTAACTCTCTGATTGTCCAGTGCAGAGTGTTTATTAGTTGTGTGTGTCCATACAGCTTCTCAAGGGAAAGCCAAGCTCAGGAAATGCCTTGTCTGCATTTGGTGGTTTCTGTAGTCACTCCTAGGTCTTATGAACCTAAAACAGTGTTAGTTTTGTCTACTTTTCATCTCTATGTGTTTCCTGTGAATATTCCATCAAAAATAAGCCGTTTGATAAGTCCCATGGGCTTCCACCTACCAGGAGCTCCTGCTCACACAAAGAGGGAATATTTAGTCCTGCTCAACCCTCTCTAGGAATCTTCTTGAGGAGGGGGTTTGGACAGAATGACCTTTAAAGGTCCCTTCCAACCTCAAGTCTTCTGATTTTGTGGTTTTCTATAGAATCCTATAATGGTTTGGGTTGGAAGGGACCTTTAAAGGTCATACAGTTCAACCCCATGCAGTCAACAGGGACATCTTCAACTAGATCAAGTTGCTCAGAGCCCAGTGTCTGACCTGACCTTTAATATTTTCAGGGGTGAGACATCTACCACCTCTCTGGGAAATCTTTCAGTGTTTCACCACTATACTTGTAAAAAATGCCCTTTTTCCATCTGGTCTGAATCCACCATTACCCCATGTCCTATTGCCACAGAGCCCACTAAATAGTCTGTCTCCATTTCTGTTGCAAACCCCCTTTGAGCATTGAAGGTGTTAAGGTGTCCCCAGAGGCTCTCATCATGGGGCTGAGCAAGCCCAGCTCTTTCAGCCTGTCCACGCAGCAGAGATGCTCCAGCCTTTGGGCACCTTCATGGTCCTGCAGCCCTCTGACAGATCCGTGCCTGTCCCACACCGAGGGCTCCAGAGCTGGGCTCCAGGTGGGCACTCACCAGAGTGGAGTGGGGGGAGTAGCTGAAGAGGCTTTGGGACAATTTCTGGGGCTTTCTCTCCATCAGACAGAGCCCACACTGGAGGAAGGAGCAGCCCAGTGGTTCTCCAGGGTGCGTGGTCACCTGATGTGTTGTGATGCAGCAAATGGCTGCAGTGAAAGAGCTGAGATAACCAGCCCCATTCTTATGTGAGCACAAAGATTATGTTCTTCCACTAATGGGACTTGCACAGGGATTATAATGAGAGCTCTCTCTAGCCCAGCTTCTCAGGATATAAAATTCTCTGTCCCCACAATCTATTCCTGTGTTTCATGGCTTTGTTTATCCCAATAAGACCATGAAGCTTTGAGAGTGTGCACCATCTGTTTCACACTGTGGAACACATTGGTGCCAGCAGAAGACAGTATGGATATAACCAGAGATAATTATCCCTCCCTGAAGGATAACCAGTTCTTTCCAAGCCATTTGCTACACATTGTTGATTTCCTCTCATTTTTAAATCTCCCTTCCTATATCCTTTTCTAAATCACAGGATAGGATGTGAAGATTTACAACACATGCCTTCTTAGCAATGATTTACTATCTTTCTCTTTAATGATGATCCTTGTTGTCTAAAGAGAAAAGCAGTTAAATACCTGTTTCATAGTCTGTTTCCTATACTTCTTGTATCATTGTCAGCTGAGTGTGCTTCACTTGTCTTTTGTCAATTTGTCTTCAGGAAAAAAAAGGAGAAAAAGCTTAGCTGTGTTCCATTAAAAGGATTTTTTCCTCTGTATGTCATTTATAAACTATGGCTTTCATTGATAAAATCACAAAGCAAATTATCAGGTATCAAATAACAGATTTAAAATAGCAAAAGACCAAAAGTACAGATAAGTGATGCTTATCTAGTGCATAAATTTATGAAAGCCTTGTTTATCTATTGCAATAATGGATCTTTTTAGAACCACAATCAGTGTTTTTAGAACGCTGGGAGGCAGACAGAGGTTCTTCCCCTGATGTCCAACTCATAATGCTCTTTCCAAATACCTTTTTTTGCTTTTGGATAGTGTCTTGTGACACACTGAAATTACACAGTGCAAGTTGTTTAATGTTTTTGTTTAACTCTCTCAGGAAAAATCCTGAATTTGCTTGGTTAACCCCCCCTCACAGTAAAAGATTTACTTTCTTCTCCATTCTATTATTCAAACTGCTCCTGTCTTACTAATTCCCCTTGTTTACATCTTAGTAGAAAGTTCAAATTAGCTGCTTTTCTTCCTTAGCCACTGGAATAACAAAGTATCGTATTCAGTAAGTGTGCTTAAATTCTGATTCACTTTCACCAAGTTGCTCTTTGTTTTCCTGACATGCTTCCACAGTGAGGCAGACATTTCATTTGAATTGAAGAAAATTACTATTAATATTTAAAAGAAATCAATCTGTACTTACAACTTCAAGTTTGGAACAGTAAAAATGCAATACATTAAAATGCATTTATTTGATTCTTATAATGCAAGTTAAATAGTATTTATATATTCTTAGCTTTTTATGCCTGGAGTACAAAGGTTGGGTGGGTGCTGCAAAGAGTTGAGCTGGTTGAGAATGAAGTTAGATCATGAATCTTGTTTATGTTGAGTGAGCTCAACACCAAAGAAAACATGGAGAATTACGCTTTTCCATTTCTATGTTTCGACTTTTGGGAGACTGTGAAGTATTTTCTGTACAGAAATTATAAAAAGCCACAGCTTTTACTGTCTCCAAAGTGGAAAACCTGAATCACAGTTAGGCCATGAGTATTTTGGAAGTGGCAGACAAGATCCTCAGCTGCCCGAGTGCTGTGTGCAGTGCACAGCTTGCTCACTAAATAACTGTAAGCAGTGGAAAAGGAGCAGAGCTCTGAAGCCTGGAAAGCTTCAAGCAAACAATTTGAAATACAAATGTGTTTGGGTTTTGCAAGTAGGAATATGCTTTTGGGTTTTTTTTTTAATTTTGTTTTGAAGTTTTTTTGGTTGTGTTTGTTTTTTTGTTTTGAGTGTGAGGTTAATTGGACAATTGAGATTTTTCAGGTAGTCTAAAAACTAGAGAACTCTCTAAGTCTTCTCCCCCAATTATACCCAATGGCTGTAATTGATGTCATTAAGAGAGTGCTCTCAAAAACACTGATAATCACCATTTAAAATTCTGATCTTTGAAGGTGGACTGATGCACTAGTGAAAAACAGAAAATACTGAATTTTGAGCAGTGAAAGAAAATATTATTTTTCTAGTTTGTCTTATTTTTGGCAGTCAGGTTTTGCACCTTTTTTTTTCCCTATAGGCTTTATTAATACTAATTGAACTTGCTGAATGTTTATGAAGATCCCCACTCCTAAGTATTTGGTGCTTACATAACTTCAATTAAAGAACATACCCTCCCCACCCACTAAACAGGCACCATTATAACATAGCTTTGAAGTCTAAATACTTGTGAAATGAAAAATGAGGTGTAAACTGTCCTGCATTTCTCCTCCTCCTCTTCTCCAAACCACTATATCTCAAAACTTTTGCAGTGTAAAATACTTCCAGGCAGCTTTCAAGCATCACAGAGAATATTACTTTGAAAAGAGAATCCTTCTCTCACCTTAGTCTATAATAGTTTCTGCTTTTGCAATTCACCTTGAAATAAATGGCTTTTTCTTTGTTTAGTTTCCTTTTTCTAGACCTGTCACCAGCTTTTGTAGGCTCATGTCCATATCACAATGTCACAATTTAACTTACTCTTTAATGGTTTTTAGTTTTATTAGAGAGGCTGGCATTGACTGTGGGCTAGAAACCAACCATTTTCTGCTTCTCAAGTGTTTGTTTTCCATGACGTAGTGTAATGCTCTCGTGCACTATGTTTTTCTCACCTTCAGACTTCCACCCTCCAGGTTTAAATCAGCTTTAAGTAACTTTTCAGTAAAACCTATAAAAACTATATTCTATAGTTGTTCTGAAAGTTCTCTCAACTCATTTTGTTCCACTGTGAATAATTACTTTTCAGACTCTCATATACATTGGCATGCCTAGATTTTTGTACATAATAAGAAATTATGTGTTTGTACTGTGTATATTAGGCAATTCTCCATCAATGAATGGAATCATTTAGTGAGGAATAAGTCATGTGATGCTTACAACTACCTTTGGCCAAAACAATACAAAAGGAGAACCTGAAACTTCTCAAGGGCTGATTGTATTGAAATCAGAGTGGGAACTCATTAAAATAAGAAGCTTATTTAGATAATCTCATGATCCTGGTATGGTGACTTGGTGGATTGAGCCAAGACTCCCTGGACAGTTTGTTGTTCTGCTGAATTCTTGTATCCAGCTGGCCTGGGGTTCTGCCTGGTGACTCCAATTTATGTGTGATGTTTCCTCCAATTATTTGAAGTTCTGTGCAAAACAACACACTGTTTCACCAGGAGAGAGCCATATGGGACAATTCTTTCATCTGCAGGAGGTCTCTTCTCACAAAGTGTCATCTCTACTGAAAAAGCTCCTGGTTTAGAAGCAAATTCTACCCTATCTGGGGAAAATGCTAAGACACCCCTGTGCCTCTGTCAGTGTTATTGAAGCCTTGAAGGATTCAGGAGTGCCTGTCAGGTGGTAAATGCTTGGCACAGGCTGCCTGAGGGAACCTCTGGGACTGGCTAAAGGTGTCACCTGGAGAATTCCTGTAACAGTCCTGCTGTGCTGTGAAGTCAATTAGGGTTTCAGTTAATCACCTCCTCTCAAGCTGCTCCATTTCTTCCCATGGAGGTGGGCTGCTAAACTTCCTCAGTAATATCCTTAATTCCCAAGTGTTTGCTGACAGTATTTTCTGGTGCTAGCTCTAGTATTGCCTAGTACCTTCTGGAGCTTTCAAAAGCAAACCCAGAACCCACAAAGAGTAATTGTTTACTGCATTGGGATGCCGTGTTTCTCTGTGCTTGGACCTGATTCTTCTCACACATACGTGCAATGTTGCCATCTGTCACTGTATTTTAAGGGGTGATTAATGTCCTCTAAATTAAACAGCTTTGCATTTCTCAGCCCACAAAAATGCAGGAAAAAGTAGTAATATTTAATAACATACTACTGGATTCATTTCTGCTTAGCTGTTCTAAATGAGAAAAAGGTGGTGTAGAATACAAATTCTTAGGTTTGCCTGTCTATAGGATTTGCTTAATGTGAAAAATGACATTTTATATTCCATAATCTGAGTTTTTCATCTAATATGACAAAAAACCCCCCACATAATTATGTATTCCAGGTAAAAATTGGTTTTAATAATGCATTGAAAGTTCCAGAAAAATCAAACAAAAGTGAGCTGAAAGAAATTACACTAGCAGAAAAACCTTCAAAGCAAACACAATAAGGAGATAGAAAATAGCCAAAACATTGTGACTTAGATTTCTCAGAATATTTTTTATTTGCAATTGACTTAAGGTTTAATGCTTAAAATGATGAGCTGAATAACGTGAAGAGAAAATGAAATTTTGCTTGTAGTCAAAACAAAAAATTCACATCAATGCAGGACTCTTATCAGCACAAGAGATGTTTCAGAACAGGCTGTTTAGGTGAACAACTGTCACATTTATGATCAATATCTGTAAGGAAGCATGATGTAATGGTTGATTCCAAACTGTTTCCAGTCAGTGTTTCTGGTTAAGTAAATTTCATGAGTAGATATTTATCAGGCTGCTGTGCCAAGCACTCAAGCTGTGCAATGCAGCCCTTCCAGCACAGCTCCCAGGCAGGATGCAGTGTGTTTCACCGGGTGTTCCACACCCCACAGAGTGCTGGAGAGTCACTTTTGGAACTGCTTGCTTGTGCATTTTCTCTGCATGGGGAGGATGCCTGCAAGAGCAGGCAAATGGAACCGATTTCCTTCTCACAGCTGTGTTTGGAGTTGTTTGGATGTGAATCAGAGCATGCCGAGTTGCTGGGATTTCAGTTTTCGTTTTTCCAGCTCTGATTGTAAGCTCATGATTTTAATTAACTACTTCTCTTTTCCTCATAATTAATTCTTTCTTTTGCTTTTATGATCCCTCAGTCTCATCCTCTATTTTTGGGTTCCTGTAATGCATATATCATTGTATTTTCAGCCTGCATACGCAGTTTGTAATTTTGGTGCTAGTCCAAACCCTCAATTAGGTAAGCCATATGTTCAGAAAAGCAGTTTCAGAGCACAACACATGGAGAAATCAGAGCCCTGAACTAACGTTCAGCTTACGCAGTCACTGCTGCCTACCTCCCCTGGTTTGAATTTGGGCGGGTGCAGAGCATTTGGGGTACCTGATAAACTGTTCTTTCCAGCCCAAAACCTTTAACCTCTCACACTGGTAAAACTGGCCACTGAGCTGATAAGGATTTATTGTTAAGCAAATCGTTGTGTTTCTGTTGCAATCCTGAGCCACTGCTGTTTGCAGTCCCCCACTTTTCCATAATGCTTTATGGTAATATTAAACCAGGAGAGTGAATAAAGACCTGGCTTTAGCCCATAAGAAAGCCAAATGTCTCTGTCAGGGGTGTGCAGCTGTGGGAGGTAATGCAGGTGTTTATTCTAGGAAGAATTTAATGCTTTGTTACTGATGGGTGGTGTGGACTGAGGGCAGCTCATACTACCCAAAGAGAACTTTTATTTTCCCAGTGACCTCCAGATCTGAAAAGTGGAATTAATCCATTGCTGCTTCTGTGTGAGTAAGGTACAATAATGATCAACTGCACATATGCTAAAAGCTGTTTGGTGACCTGCACCTCTTTGAGCAACATTCCTAAAATCAGGTTTAGTTTCTCTAAAAAAAAAAAAAAATCAGTAAAGAAAAATTGGGTTCCTCAATGAAAATACCTAGATAATGGGAGATTTGTTAAATCTCACAGTTATATAATTGCAGTTCTGGCATAAAGGCACACGGAAGTGCAAGAATCAGCTCTCTGGGGATACCAGTGAAGTAATTTTAAACTAAAGGGTACTTGATTAGCATTCTTAAGTAGACAAAGGGGATCAATAAAGGCTATACAAAATATTACAGGACATTTAATTAATAAGGAAATTAAGAGATCGTTAAAGGATCATTCTTTGGTGAGTTGAAGTACAGCAGAAAACCTCAGGAAAAGGAACAGAAGTGGACTCCCTCAAGAGGCAACACTCTTAACTTGCTCCCTGGAGTATTGTGGCTGATAATTGCTCTGGGAAATCTCTGAATTATGACAAGAACAAGAAATTAATTTCATTGCAAATATTTTTCTTTTATAATTTTTTCCAGTTTTGTAATAAAGGATTCCAGCTACTCTTGGCTAGAATATGGTAAATTTGTGAGAGATTAAGATGATTGTACAGTGTTTGCTGTGGTTATGTATCTGCTTCTCTAGAAAATGTCACTAAAGGAATGGGGTTAAAGAAAATTTGGGCAATCTAAAGCCCACAGCATTCTTGAAAATCTCATGGAGGGAAAAATGAGTGTGAAGTGCAATATCTATCTGCAAAGATTATTTTGGGAAGTAGTGTTATGAAGTGCTTGGACATAAAAGTATTCTGCTATTGTTTGTCAGTTTTATATCGGGTATTGGGAGAAATATCTTTACCTAAAGGGTGATGTAGCACTGGAACAGGTTTTCCCAGGAGGAGGTTTAGTCACCACTCCTAGGGGCTTTTCCAAGAGGTTCGGGTGTGGCACTTAGGGACAGGGTTCATGTAGCACTGGAACAGGTTTTCCCAGGAGGAGATTTAGTCACCACTCCTAGGGGTTTTTCCAGGAGGTTCGGGTGTGGCACTTAGGGACAGGGTTCAGTGGTAGCTTGGCTGTGTGTTACCAATGGGTGTAATGGAGAAGTCCTTGCCTTTTGCCAGGAGCTCTCTTGAGGCAGCCAGCACCCCAAAACCCACTCTCGTTCCCAAGTTCTTTAATAATGGCTGATTTGGTGTATTACAGAGTGAATTATTTATTTAATAGACACAAAACTAACAGACATAGGACTTAAACTAATACCACACAGGAATGAGGGCAGAAAGAACCTACTAATAAACAAATACAGCACTGGGTTAAAGGTACCCATTGATGGTACAGCTAGCAAAGAAATCATATAACCTAGCTTTCAGCGTACCTTACCATCCAGTGGTTGGTGGGGCACACATCGAGATCCTTTGCCTCAATCCCCAGGGAAGTAACCATGGAATCTGTGTCCAAACGCTGGGAGAAGTCTTGAACTCTTGTTAAGGGTGTAAGTGGCCTCTGTGATAACTCATGTCTTTTATAGTTTGTAAAACAGTGTCTCTCAAGAATATTTCTTGTATCTCTTCCCGCATCTGCTCTCCAGACAAAGATGTTGATTCTTAGCTGAGGTCTGAGCCTTTTGGGGCCAGAGATACCCCCTGGCTGGGCTTTTCAGCCCAGGTTATCTCTTTATGCACCAGCTGTCTGTGGTAGAGAGAAGTGGGCAGGGTAGACATCCTGCCACACTGTGCTGGCTTAGCAGGTTGAACTCGATGATCTTGAGGGGTTTTACAAGCCCAGTGATTCTGTGATTTCCTGCTGTAGGGTCACAGTCATTGAGCCAGCCCAGGATTTTTATTATTTGTTGTAATTTGTCTTCTGGAGAATATCCTGCACTTGGCTTACAATCTGCCTGAATATGACATTTATGATTGAAGATTCAAGAAAGAGGTGTGAGGTTCTTCCCAGTGCAACTGGCTAGAGAAGGTTATACATGATCTTTGTCTAAACATATAAGTTTTATTTTCTCAAAGTTCAGCTCACATGAGCAAGCCAGAAAAGCTGGAAAGGCAGGAGGTTAACTTCTTTATCACATAGAACATTTCATATGAACATCCTTTAAATCTGTGTAAATTAGGAGCTATAAATGATCTATCAAATGATTTATTTTCAGAAACAATATTTTATACGTCTGTTATAATTTGTACCTCTTTTAACCTCATTAAAATCCAAGGAGATCTGTTTTTTATGGTCAAGGGAATAGTGAAGGACAAAGTAGTGTCTGTCTTTTTGATATAGGAAAGCAAGTCATTTCTACTGAGAGACATAATTGGTGTGCAGTAAGTCTCATGAATTACCATTGTTATGAGTACTAAAGGACATTGGATCAGCTAATTAGGACTTTACAAAAGTCTCTCATACAGCAACCCCAAGAATTAATTGGAAAAATATCTATGTGATAATGTTATGCCAGTATATTCACAGTATATTTACTTAGTATATTCTAATTACTTCCTTCATTTCATTTGTTTCACTTTTTCTTTTTGCTTTCTCAGCAAAACTGACAATTTCCATTTATTCACACGCATATTGCTGTAGGCATGTGCGCTGTATTTGAGAAGGATATATTTTATTGTTGAATTTACCAAATGTTAACTTTTATTGTGAAATTATATCCATTGTTAGAGGGGGATTATCACTAAGTCATCTAAAGTTCCTCCTGTTCTGATTCCAGTAAAAATGTTTTTTAGCAACCAACATATTTAAATTAATGCAGAAGAAAGAGAACAAGAAAATATTTTCTTTATCTGTAGGAAATAGCCAACTTTTTTGGTCTTAAAGGAGGGAACATATTTTAAATCTTAATTTTGTAAATTAATTTGGTTTGACATTATGACAAATTCTTGATGTGTTATCATCTTTAAAACTCTCTAAAGACAAAGTTGCTGCAGAACTTAGTGGTTTTGTCCACTAGGTAAGATTGGAATTTTGAAGACCTTTGGAAATAGGGAGCAGAGCTCATAATGTTTAAAGTCTCCTTTGAAAACTCAGTGCTGAATATATACCCAGAGTAAAAGTGAATATTTTGAGGGTTGTGTTTTTTCTAAACTTTTGGTGTTGATCTGGTTTTCCCTGATGGTCCTTACCTGTCCCTCGTCTCGAATCTATTTTCCTGCTGTTGTCCACAAAGGTATCAAGTAATCCCCAGTGTGCACTCTAGGTTTGAAGAAATCTGTGAACAAGGTAGACTCAGGTATTTTACAGCCTCCAAGAAAAGCTTTTGGCTGAGGCAGATAGTGCAGGATTGGTGATGGCAGCAGTTGTTGACACTGAGACAGGAGCTCTTGAAATAAATGGGAGAAGCTGATGGGAGCAATAAAATGCAAGTGTGTACAGTGTGCTGTGCTCTGACCTGCTGTCATCACCACCTTCCTAAAACAGCTCTAGCTTATTCACTTTTATGTCAATTGTAACAGGGAATTCTTGATTTGATTTGTTTCCAGGGGTTTTTCTGCTGTGCTCTCCAAGACCATGGCTGGCTGGCTTGCAGGCTGGGAGGTGCCTCGGGATTGTCCTCCCTGGGTGACCCCGGGCCACCGTGGAGCTGCTGGAAGGCTCAGTGGGATGGGTGAGTGAAGGCAGGGGAGAAGGGAGCTCTCAGTGTGAGGGGCAGCATCTGTCAGAAGAGCAGAGAAACCCTGGCACATCTCAGATGTGGCTGAACAAGGACTGTCCCCGGTCCTGGTCCAGGGTCAGAGCAGGAAATCTGAAGGGAAGGTCTTGTTCTGTGCTTGCAACACGTTGAGGATAAGTCTTCTCCTTCCCACTTTTGTTTCAAGTCATTTCTCTAGTTCATGGTTCATGCCTCTCATCTGTCATGATGAAACTTAAGCTTTAGATTTTCAGCTTTGGTGAGTCTGATGCCTGTAAGGAAAAAAGGAAAGGCAAAGGTATATCAAAGCTGGGGGTTGCTGAAGGATGCATCAAAGAGACTTTCTCCCACATTTGAAGTAGTGTGTGTGACAATCTGGCAGATAGAGAGGACTGGAAGCTCTCTTTTCATAGTTCTGCATATCAGCAAACTGAAATGTTTGAAAATTGATTGTGTCCACATGGAAAATATTTGAATTCACTTAAAACTTCCAGTAACTTTATCCAGTAATTGAGTTTTAGTCTTTCTGGAATATTTGTTTAGTATCAAGCCCAGATTCCAGTTCTTTATAGAGCTGTAACTGGAGAAAATAATCTGGAGTCCTGAACAGGAACTGAACTGTAGTCAAATTTTGTCCACGTGACAGACAAGTAAATGACTTCTGCCATTCCTTTCAGTATCTGTGACAAATTAAATGAGCTGCAAAATAACTGTCCATTTGTGAGAAGGAAAAGAGGTTTACAGCTATTTTTAAAAGTTTGTGTGAGTACTAAGGTAAATTGACTAAATTAGTTTTAGGATATAAATGGATTTAAGCATTTGCACAACAGATTAAAATGTACTTTTGCTGTCAAGCATTCTGGTGATAACTGATAACGAAATAAATGTAAGTATGACTGATTCAGAATAAGCTGGTTTTGAGACAATAAAGAAGCAAGAATTGCTTTTAAAAGTAAGTTCCTCAGTTTCCTACTACATTATTCTTGTGTTAATGCCAAAGCAAAGTTACTAGATATTGCCACACAAACTTTTATCTTGTCAAACTGTTTGTTAGATCACCTTGTAAAATCAACTATTATTCTATCAGTTGTGTCTGCCTACTCCGAAATGAGCCACCTTTCAGGGACCTTAACAGTGCTTTCAGCAGCTCCTTTTGTGTCACCAGGCAGGTTCTGCGTTGCAACATGCTGATACAGTCTGTGGAGAAAAGTGTTGCCTAGAGTTAAGGACACTCTTTTTCTCCATTTTGCAACTTCCACAATTTCATGGGAAAATCTCTCTTCTAGAGTGACACTTTCATAGTGTCTGAAAAGATGGAGAATTCACTGTTCAGTTTTAACTGGAAACAAGGCCCATTTGTAAATCACCATTTTCACCCCTCCTTCTACCAGAACTATTTTCCTGGAATACTCATAAGACTTGTATTGTATTAGGGTGAGTAGCACCATAAAGGAGGAACACGTTTTTGATTATGCAATAAATAAGAATTTCAGTTGTGTTTAGTGCATATGAAAGGTCTTATCAGCTGCTATACTAAATAAATTAACTTTCTTTTGATGTAGTCCCAATAGCCTTTATTATGATTCCAGAACAGTCCTTGTCACTTGCCAGTTGCTCTACCATTATGTTTAAGGAATATTTTCAGGTGATTAAGTGTTCTCCTCATTAGTGATCTGTTTGCTCATACATTTAATTATTGTTTTATAACTGGATTAATCTTCTTCCAAAGTTACCCAGAGTTGTTTTTTTATTCCTTCCCTTGAAAAAAGGCTTTATTTGGTACTGTTTTCAATGTGTAGATTTACAGAATCAATCTTAGGGTGTTAAACTGTGACCTCAGTCCAAAAGTAGAGTCATGCACTTAATTTTAACTGTGTAACTACATTTTTAGACTTCAGTGGCAATGAATAGTTGTTTAAAGCATGCAATTGGGAATAATTGATATGGTGTGGTATAGGGTTTAAATCTGAGTCAGAAGCACATAAATATTGTGGGTCTTGAATAAGCAGAAGTTAATTTAACAAAAAGTCGTAGTAGGGAAATTGGTTTTGGGGTGTGCTTTATTGATATGTTAAAGTTGATATCAGGGAACCTTACAACCTTACAATATCATCCAGAAATATGGTGTGGATGAGTTTGGTAAGTAGGAGAAAGAAAAGAAGAAAACAGAAAAATACGCTCTTGCTATTAAGTCCATTAAGCAGACTTAATGCCCACAGCTTTCTCACTGGCTCCTTTATTCCAGTTTATTTATTAATTTATTTACTTACTATTGATCTTCCAGCCTATGCTATGGAACTAGTGTCTCTTTCAAATACAGGTTTGCAGGCCAGGCTCTGTCCTGTCTCTTTGAACATTCTCTGCACTTGGATCTTTCATTCCAAGCTGTTGACTTTGTATTCCAGAGAACACTTTTTCCTTTAGATGCAGAGTTTTGTTTTGAATGTTCTCGCTAAACATTGGTCTCTCCCTTTGCACCAGGCTTCTGTCTCAGCCCTTTGCCAGAGGGGTCCCACTCTTTGTGACAGTGTGGCCCTGAGTCAAGCTGCAAGCCTGCCCTTGTCCCAGCGCTGCTGTCATGAACAATGGTGAGACCCCAAATTTTCTTTGGGTATTGTTTCTCAGTCCTTATTAGGATGTTTGTTCTAACATTCCTTCCTGTTCTTTTAAAAGTCAAAACAATTGAAGGCATTTATTGGAGTCCAGCATTCCTGCCTTCCCGTTGGGAGGCAGTTATTCACTAAGAATCATCCATGCACTTGATTTTGTATAGGACAAAAGGAGTCAATGATCATCTTGTTTAGTGGTTGAAGAAATACAAAGCATGGCAGCCTCTGAGACCTAAGACGAGCCCTGTATCAGAGAAACCTTCTGGTTTTCAGTTGTTGAGTCACAGGCATAAAACTTGTTTTGTTCGCTGTTTTTGACATGCCCATGTGTTTGGACACTGCTGGAGAAGCCATTGGTATGTTCTGTTCTAATGCAATGGGTGGGGTGTTTGCTGTCTCGTTTATAAAAGGATTCCTGTATGTTCTGTGCAATGCATGCAGGCTGCCCATGTTCACAGAATGCTCTAAGAAATCCCAACATTTGCACTCCTGGGGGTACACTGCTCTGTCACTTGGTGTCAGCCCAGGAGCCATTTTGTGCACTTGTGACAATTTCATCTGCAATGCTTCACTCGGCAGGAAGTCTTGCTGGGCCACGTTGATTCCCTTGCGTGTCACCTTGTCATCTCAGAGTACCACATCATAATGTAGCTCTCCAAGTTCTTTTCCCCTGACAGCAGCTGAAAGTGCCTTTCATCTGGAACATGATTTCTGCAGCACAAATGGCCATCTTAGTAGACAAAACAATCTGCGTTTCCTGCAACGCCTGCTTTGTTTCCTACTGATGTAAAACTTATTTTGTGACTTGACTGGGAGAAATATCCTGAGTAACACTTACTGGTGAAAGGTTCAAATAGTTTCTGCTGGAGAACCATATTTTAAGTAAATTCACCAGTTTACAGTGCTAAAGCAGTCTTGTTCAGTAATACAAGATATTATGCACTGCTTGCAAAACAAAACACATGTTCTCTAAAGCCTGGAATCATCTCCAGGTATCTGTATAGAGCCTATGGAATGTGCTTCTGGACCCCTTGAGTCCTATGGAATGTGCTTCTGGACCCCTTACAGACAAAAAAGAAAGGAGAACTGTGAAGGCTAATCTGAGTTGTTCTCAATCCTAAATATGTTAATATGTGATAGTTTGGGGCTGGGTTCTTTTGGTTTGAGTTTTTTTAATCAATTTTTTTTTTTTTTTTGTGTCAAGAAGTAAAGATGCCAGTGCATAATTTGCAAGTAATATTTAACAGATGGTCATGATCTTTTAAATTGCTTGAGGCTGGAACATCATAGTATTCTTATATATGGTTTAGTATCTAGGGAGAAAGGAGGTTCATTTGGTCAGGAAATGTATCTTCAGATAGAATCAAATTACACTTAATGGGCTGGTTGAATGCCAGTAACATATGCAACAAAAGACAACAATAATAAATAGCTTTTTATGTACATATTTTTGGTGGAGAAGGGAGAAGGTGACAGTTTTGGAATTGTTTTTCATTTGCAGGTTTTTTAGCTCAATGGGAACTAAAATGAGACCTAATTTTAAGACAATCTTTGTGCTTAGTTGTAAAAGATTTATTCAAGATGATCAGACAGAAAGTGCTCATCAAGATATGCAGTTTTTAGGAGAAACATCCTATACCATGTTTGTATAATGAGGAGTAATGAAGTAAATTTTTTTTGCCTGTTCCATAAATAAATATGGAGTATTTTTAACCAATAACCCTTTTTATTACACTACACTTCTCTGTCCTAGATACAGGTTCTAGGAAAGCAATTTTTGTAACTTCCCAACTAAGAATTAGGATGCAGTGAGGGGAGAGAACAGTGGCTTCTCTTCTCTCCCCTGCTGTAATCAGAAATAAGTCATTGCTTGTTTTCCTCTCTCATATATGAATCTGCTGAGACACAGAAGATAATGAATGACACAATGACATTGGAATTTTTCAAGGCTTAGCTAAAATCTCATGGAGATTCCTTGAGTTGAACACCAAATTCTCACACAGCCTGGTTGACCAAACAGACCATAATAACCTGTACTGCTTCCCTGGATTGTTCCAATCAGATCTTAAAATCCCTGAATACTCCTTAGAGCTGATACAGATGTGATTTATTGAATGCCCAAACAGAGTTGCAGATTTACATGATAGGCTGTATTAGAGCTAAAGGAGGTATTATAGAAACATTATTTTTTAAGATTGGTAAATAATAATTTCCTCTATAATTGGCTTTTTCTGTACCATAGTCATTCAATGTTCCCTGCATATAAAACTTGAAACAAAACCTGGGGAAATGAAAGGACCTGTGGGCCTTCAGGTTCTTCCTTTTTGCTCTGAAACAATGTACAGAACATTCTGGGAGCAGTTATTTCCCAAAATAAACCATGCACAAGCCATTGCCTGCTCAGCCTTGGGCTCAGTTGGGTTTCTAAGAAGTGACTGCTGTGAAGAACAGAGTCATCCCTTTCCCAGAGTTCAGAGAGAAAGCAGCTTGGTGGAGCACATGCTTTCCTCAAATACATATGTAATGAACCCTGAAGGAGGGAGAAAATCCAAGCAGATATTCAATGGTTAGGTATGCCCATAACAGAGCAGCAATTCTGTCAAATTGTGCAGTAGTTTCATTCCCTGCATTGCTGTGTACTTGACATTGAGAGGAGATAAAACATCATTTACTTGTTGCCTCAGGCAAACTCATCTAAGCACCATATCAAGTAAATCTTCAGTACAATATTGCTGTTCCCATGTTTAAAATGTTATGAAATATATTCACCCCTCAGAGTTCCTGTGTGACAAAGTCAACTCAACATTTTCTGTGAAACTGATGATG
>VYZP01048547.1:0-48782 GCA_013400635.1 Hypocryptadius cinnamomeus | reverse complement strand
CCAGCACCCCAGGGACCCCCCAGCACCCTTTCAAAACACCCCAGTGCTCAGCAGGATGAACCTCGGGGTCACTGCACCAGAGCAGCTCTGGGTGTGTTTGGTGTACCCCAGTTACCCCAAAAACCAGCTGCATTCAGGCTTGTGCAGCCCCAGTGCAAAGCACCACTTAGTGGGCCTGGGAGGAGGAGGAGGAGGAGGAGGAAGGCAGAGCCATCACTGTTGATGCCGAGGGTCTGTGCTGGGGCTGAGTGGGGAGCGCTGGGCTGGGGGGGCACAGCTCCATTCCAGGCACGAGGCCACCCCATCCCTCCCCTGCTGCTCCAGCTCTCCCTCTCCCCTTCCCCGGCCTCATTAATTAAACCCAAGTGCTTAATTACAACCTGCTGAGTCCCGCGGCTGCTTCCCAGCGCCTGCTGACACCGTGGGGCCAATCCCGACCCCCCCACATCCCCGTAGGAAAGGTGGGGTGCAGGGAACTGGGGGAGCACCCCGGTGCCTGCAGGGTTTGGGTTGTGGCTCATCGGTGGCATAAAGGGATCTGCACACAGCGCTCAGGAAAGAGCAAACCCAACCACTGGAGCTGGCAAAGTCATCCCTGGGGATCTTGGCCTCTCTGAGGAGGGGTGGGGACAGATGGCTCCACTCTGGGGTTATCCCTGAGCTGCTGGCAGGTCCCACAAGGGGTGAAGAGGGACGGGGATGCTCAGCCCGATGCCTGCTGAGCTCCCCGTGGCAGTAAAAAATAACCAAGGTAAATAAGGTGAAGGCTGGTGGCAGCATGAGATGGAGGGGACATCCAGTGTCCCACCGTGCTTCCCCTCCTGCCCACCCACCCATGGGTCCCCAGGGCAGTGGGGTGTCCAGTGGGGTGTCCTGACCCTCTTGCCCTCCTGCCCCCAGGTCCCTGCCGGCCCATGAAGTGACGCAGGCGGGTGGCACAGCCCCTGCTCCTGCCATAGCCACCGCTGCCACACCAGGCACTGAGGTAAGGACCCGAGGGCACAGCTGTGGGGTGGGTGGGATGCTCTGGCACAGGCACCAGACCCCCAAACCGGGTCAGTGGGGTGTAATTCCCATTGGGGTCTTCCCCTGTCCATGGGGGATGCCCAGCCCCATAACCCAGGGGAATGGCATGACACTGTGGGGGTCACCTGGGGCTGCCCCCCATCCCTTGGGGATGCCAGCTTTGGGGAACTGGGGTGTCTCAGGGGTGGCAGCATGGCCAGGGGTGCCCCAGGAACGCAAGGCTCCCAGACCCTCACCCCTCTTCCCTTCCCTCTGGAGCTGTCAGAAGTGCTGGGAGAGCTGTCACGTTCCAGGGGACGCTCACAGCTGCGTGCCCAGCCAGGAGGGATCGGGGTGGGCACAGGGAGGTGCCGTGGTGGTGGCCCTCTCGGGGGTGCCGTGGTGGTGGCCCCTGGGGGCTCAGGGGTGCCGGGGTGTCCAGCTGGTGGCACCGGTGCTGTTCCACTCTGTTCTGTTTCTCTCGCTCAGGTCTGCTGGCCATGGGCAACCTGATAAAGGTATTGGGCAAAGATTTAGAAAACTGTCCTCATTTTTTCCTGGATTTTGAAAGTAAGTCCCATGAGCAGGGTGGGCATGGGGAGGGCGCCAGGGCTGCCACCACAGCTGCTGTCCAGAGGATGGGGACAGGCACAGTGTCCCCGAGCAGCCCCGTGTCCCCAGGTGCTTTGGGGCCCTGAAAAAGTCTCCAAAATGGGCAGGGGACCGGGACCCCAGGAGATGCCCCATCCCTCAGAGTGGGGCAGATGTCCTGGCAGAGTGGTGGGACTCAGGATGCAGCAGGACCTGGCCCGGGACCACCTCAGGCACGCACCCACTGCTGTTAGCTGATGGCACTGGTGGCCGTGTGGCGTGTCCCGTGACGCCGCCAGGACAGGGACAGCCTGCAGGCTGGGAAAGAAGGAGGGAGTGATCCGTGCCACCTGCACTGCTGGGAAGGTCAGTGCGGTGGCTGCAGCCTGCACCGAGGGATGGGGAGCAGGGACCTGCCGCAGCTTCCCGTGGATCTGGGCTAATGGCCAGGAAAGGACAGCTCTCGGCCCCCCAGGCTGGACACGGGGGGGTACCGGACACGGTGGCCGCTGTGGCAGGATGCCAGGCCGGGCACAGCCCCAGGGCTTCCCTGGCTCTCCCTCCCGCAATTCCTCCCAGGGCACAGCTCAGAGCAGGAGTGAGGAGGGTGAAAAGAGTGCAGTGGCATCTGCTCGCCCCAGCCCCCGCCCCAGCTCCATCCCCAGCGGGGACAGGCCGTGCACAGCTCCCCACACCATCTCTGACTCTGGCACCCCCTAAAATACCCAGGGCTGGGGTCACACAGCCCCCACTCGCACGGCGAGGAACCTTCCTGCTCCTCCTGTCTCCTTTGAGACGGCACAAATTCTCCTGCCTCCAGCCCCCTCCACAGCCCCCTGGCACAGCTCTGGGGGCTCCCCAGAACCCCTCATTTCGGGGCTGGCTCTGCACTAGAGCAGGGTTTGCCTGTAGCCAAGACTCCGGGGACTTGAGGGACTTCCCGGCGGCTTCTCCTCCCTTCGCTCCTCCCTCTCCATCACCCCATCCGCCAGCGCTCATCACCATCGGGGGGGAAGAGGCTGCACCCGGGGCCGGGAGCAGCCGCGGGGTCACCTCCGGAGCCCCCCGAGCCCCCGGGGAGCAGCGGGAGGAGGACCCCCGCAGCCCAGCACCTCTTCCCCGGGCTCCACCTCACCATCATGCTTTTTTCCTCTTGTTTCTTCTCTTGCAGGTTTCACATGGGGAACCTTCTAAAAGTGTTGACTTATAACGAACTTGACCAAGGCCCTAATTTTTTCCTTGACTTTGAAAGTGAGATGGGATTTTTATTTTCCGTTTTCGTTTCGTACTTATCCTGAGTTCCACATCCACACCATTTTGAGTTCTTTGTCCCCGTCGCCCATCGCATCGCGCCCATCCCAGACGTCCTCCCCCACCTGTGCCATCCGGGGGTGTCCCCGGGGAGGGGGGCCAGACCGGTGGCCGGGGGCTGTCGCTCCGCACCTCTCCCCGGGGCACTTCGCAGCCTCTTGGGGCCGGGGGCTGCTCGGGGACCCCTCGTGGTGAGCAGGACCGCGGGCACAGGGCAGCCAGGACTCCCCCCACCCGCCCCCCGCTCCACGGCTTGACTCGAGCTCGGGCAAGGAGAACGGAGCAGGGGCACAGTCCGGCCAGGAAGGGCTGCGGGCCGGCGGCGGAGCCGTGCCTGGGGGTGCTGGCACCCCGCTCTGGCTCTGGCCGCCCCGGGCCCCGCTCAGAGCCCTCCGGGTTTCTCTCCCCGGGGCGCTGCCCTGCAGATGCGCAGCCCACGGAGGCCGAGACGGCGGTGTGGAACCAGGTGAACGCCGTGCTGGAGGAGGCGCAGACCATCCTGGCCGAGCTGCAGTCCTACACGGGCGCCGGGCAGGAGATCCGAGAGGTGGGTGCAGCCCCGGCGCCCCCTGCCCGCACACCCTCCGTGGCTTGGGGCAAGCGCTGGCGCTCTCCCCTCCCAGGCCATCCAAAACCCCGGGGACCTGCGGCTGCAGGAGCGCGCCTGGAGCGCCGTGTGCCCCCTGGTCGCCAAGCTGAAACGCTTCTACGAGTTCTCCCTGCGGCTGGGTGAGTGCTTGAGCTCCCCTGCATCCCCCCGTGCGTCCCGCATCCCCCGCCGGAGGCGGCAGGAGGCCTGGCCGTGGAGTTTGTGCTCAGCTCGGGATGCCGCGCTGTGCCTCAGTTTCCCCTCGGGGGTGTGGAGGTGCAGAGAGGGACCGGGAGTGCTCTGTCCCCAGAGAACGCCCTGCGGAGCCTGCTGGAGGCCCTCACCAGCCCCCCCTACGCCCCGACCCAGCACCTGGAGCGGGAGCAAGCCCTGGCCAAGCAGTTCGCCGAGATCCTGCACTTCACCCTCAGCTTCGACGAGCTCAAGGTGCCTCCCTTTGCGGGGCGACAGCGAGGGGGGTCCCCACACCGGGACCCTGAGAGCCGGCAGAGTCCCTTGGGACCCCTAACCCTGGTGTCCCCCCCTCAGATGACCAACCCCGCCATCCAGAACGACTTCAGCTACTACAGACGGACCATCAGCCGGAATCGCATCAACAACCTGCAGGTGGGGGGACTCTGCTGCTCCCCCGGCCAGGGGTGGCCTCCCCCAGGGGTTCACAGGGCTGGGAATGGCTTGGGGGGGGCTCAGCCACCCCAGTGACCCCCATCTCACTCCCCCAGCTGGATGCAGAGAGCGAGGTGAACAACGAGATGGCCAACAGGATGTCCCTGTTCTACGCCGAGGCCACCCCCATGCTGAAAACCCTCAGCAATGCCACCACCAAGTTCGTTTCAGAGGTGAGGGGGGCTGGGGGGACCCTCAGGGTGGGCAGAAACCCCCTCCAGCCACCACACATGGGAAAACAGCAGCTGGGATGTGTTGGGTTTCAGAACAAGACCCTCCCGATCGAGGACACGACCGACTGCCTGAGCACCATGGCCTGCGTGTGCAGGGTGATGCTGGAGACCCCGTGAGTGCCCCACTTTGGGGTCTGGGGGGACATCTCGGTCCTGGGGTCCCTCTGCCACCCCACCCAGGCTCAGGCAGCCTCTCTCCTGGCCCAGGGAGTACCGGAGCCGCTTCACCAACACCGAGACCCTGCTCTTCTGCATGAGGGTGATGGTGGGCGTCATCATCCTCTACGACCACGTCCACCCCGTGGGGGCCTTTGCCAAGACCTCCAAGATCGATGTGAGTGGTCTTGGGGTCCCAGCTGTGGGGTCACAGCCATGCCACGGTAGCTGTGATCCATGGGGTCCCTCTCCCTGGCTTGAGGACGGGGAGGAAGGGGGATCCCAGGGGTCTCACAGCCCCTCTCTGTGCCCCCATCAGATGAAAGGCTGCATTAAAGTCTTGAAAGACCAACCCTCAACCAGCACCGAGGGGCTCCTGAACGCTCTGAGGTGAGACGGGGGCTTGGGGCCACAGCTGTGGGGTGACAGCAGAGCGGGGGTGGGGGGCTGTGACCTGTGTCCCCTCCCCGTCCAGGTACACCACTCGGCACCTGAACGACGACACCACGTCCAAACAGATCCGGGCCCTGCTGCAGTGAGCGCGGGGCGGCCGCAGCCACCGTGTCACCGACGCCCATGACCATACAGCTCATTTTGTACAGAGGGAAAAGGGACAACGAGGAACACACAGAAATGCTAAAAACAAATCAAAACGGGCCCGGGCTGCCCTCCCCCGCCACGTGCTCCTGCCCCCCCACTTCCCACCCCCAAATCAGCACCCGCTCCTGGACACGAGGTGTGGGTGGCACCGTGGGGACACCGTGCCAGGGGGGCCGGGGCTGGGCAGGAGAGAGCCGGGCAAGGGAAGTGCTGGTGGGGCTGGCAGCAGGGTGCCCATGGCACGGGGGCACCTTGGGGAGGGGGCAGGTGGTGCTCCTGTCCCCATCCTGGTCCCCAAGCAGAGGAGGAGGGAGAGGATGAGGAGGAGGAGGAGAAGGAAGAAGTATCCCTGTGGATCTGCACTGACTCTGGAGGAAACGGCTCAGTCTCACCCGGTAGATTTTTAATATGAGCAATTAAATCCACACTCACCTCTTCTTTTCTACATTTTTTTTTTGGGTGTGAAATAAAATGACATTTAATCTGTTCGTGGCCGGAGCGGGGCTGTCTCTGCTGTGTCCCATCCCATACCACCCCAGGGACCGTGTCCCCTCCCCGTGACACCCTGCGGGACAAATGCCACCTCCCACAGTGACCAGGAGGGACAACAGCCCAGGTGTCCCCCGAGCCAGCCCAGCCCAGCGCCCTCCTTCCCCAGTGCAGCTGCAGACTGGGAGGACTGGGGCTGCTGCTGGAGGCCGGTCGTGGCTGCCAGGGCCGGTGTCTTTGCCGGCAGATGGCCCTGTGACACCGCGACAACGCAGCCACGCTGGCCCCACCCGTGCCAAGCCAGCCCTGGGGGCACCCACCCGGCCTCGCACCCGCAGCCCCCCGAGATGGGGGAGACCCCCGCAGGGCAGGACCCCGTGCCAGCCCCTGGCTGGGGCTGTGTCACCCCCCAGGGGACCCCCAGGACTGTCCTCAGGGTGGCTCGGGGCCGGGTCCCCTGGGGTTTGGTGTCCTGCCAGCCCGCTGCTTCCCGCCGCCTTTCCCGCCGGGCACACGGCAGCCCCGCGACCCCCTCTGTGCCCTGCCCGTCCGGGGGGGTGACAATGGACACCCCACGGGTGACACCACAGACCCAGAGCCTCGTGCGAGGTGGCTCTGGCAGGCTCTGCCTCAGTTTCCCCGCTGCCCCCTGTGTATGCTGGGGGCACACGGGCAGTGTCCCCACGGCTCCCCGAGATGGAATTCCTCAGGGTGCCACCATGGCGACACCCATCCCACCCCCTGCAGTCTCCAAACCTCCATGGACCCCCTCTCCAGAGCCAGGGCTGCCCAGAGGGGACAGAGAGGGGGGGACAGCCCCCAGCCCTTTGGGTACTGGCATTTCCCGGGCCCGGTGCCAGGACAGCCCCCAGCCCTTTGGATACTGGCATTTCCCAGGCCCGGTGCCAGGATCCTGCCGTGCCCAGCCGGGTTTGCCGCCAAACGCGCCGAACTCCTGCGCGGGGCGGGACGGGGACACGCTCTTGCACAACCCCGGCCAACAGCTCCTTTTATTTTTAGCCTCTTGCAACATTTGGCTTTGCCACAGCCACCTGAAACGCTGCCAAGGCATCGGATGGGCCACAGGCTCCCCAGCTCCCTGCCCTGCTCCCGAGCCGCTCCACGCCCCAGCCGTGCCTCAGTTTCCCCGTTGAGTTCCTCTGAGCCACTGGCCCTGTGGTGGCAGTGGTGCCAGCCAGCCCTGCTGAGCCCAAAGGGACCCCAAGGGCCCCGTTAAATCCCCCCGGTGCTCCAGAGCACGAGGATCCCACCTGGGAGCTGAGGACGGGGCCAGGACACGGCTCTGCGGTGGCTGCAGCTGCTGCGTGTCTGCAGGAGCTGATGTCCCCAAGTGACACCGGCCCCCAGACGGTCCCTGGCCTGTCCGAGCAGTGTCCCTGCAGTGTGGGAACTGGGCTGGGAAGAGGCAGGACAGCGTCACCAGCCGGGACTCTCCACCAGGAGCCAAGGGACAGCCGGATCCTTCAAAGCCACCAGTGAGCACGGGCACAGACACCAGCTGGTCACCGGTGCTGGGAGAGGTGGCAGCTGTGTCCCAGTGTCCCAGTGCCCGTCGGGTCCTGGCACAGAGCCTATTACATCCCCCCTGTGGTGCCCCTTGCTTGTGAGGAGAGGGATGAGGCCAAATTCGTGCCACATCCCAGCTCTGACTGTCCCAAACATGGCACTTTTCAGGGCAGAGCAGGTGGCACGTGCCACCCCGGCAAAGGGCAGCGCTGCATGGATGGGACTTCTCCTGTCGGAGCATTCCAGAGCCAAAACCGGGTGAGAAAAGGGAACCAAAAGGGATGTACAACACTTTGATCATCAGACACATCTGAGCTCAGGGCTCTGGGGACAGTGGCACCCATGTGGGCAGCTGGAGACAGCACACAGCGGGATGCAGACCAGGAGGTGCTGCCCGTGCACCTCTCGCTGCTGGACACGAGGATTTGGGCTGCCACAGAGCCAGGGGGACCCCTGGATCTGCCTCTGCCCCCCTGGTACCGAGCCCTGCCAGTGGCCTGAGGCAGGAGCACACCAATACTGTGTCCAAATGCCAGTGTCCAAGCGAGGGGACTGCCCAGGGACAGGCAGTGCCACCGGGACGGTGCCGGTCAGCAAGGACACGCAGCTCCCCCAGCTCAGGCTCTCGGCTCCATGCTCAGCCAGACCAGGGTGCCGAGGCCTTTAACTGATGGTGAGCCAAGCCACGCCGGGCCTGTTTTCTAATGCCAGTGTAATTAATGACCTTATCTTTGGCCAAAGCCATTTAGATTAAGTGGCTGGTGTGATGGGCTCGGCGGCTCCGGCTGCACAGATGGAAGAGCCGCGTTTGTCTGGGGATTAGCGGAGGGCAGATGGAGTGAAGTGCCATTCCCCATCCCCAAACCTCCCGGCACTGACAGCAGCCTGAAACCTGAGACCACAACAACTTTCTCAGCGAGCCCTGGCTGGGACTGGCGAGCGATTCCTGCATTGTTTGTCCCTTCTGCAGGGCCCAGAGCAGCAGGAGGAGCAGCAGGAGCTGCTGCCAGCACCAAGAACTGGTGTGACCTTGCCAGGAGCTCGATGCCAGGCCCTGCCTGGAGACCTTCAAACAGCAGAGGTACAACACACCGAGAGTGACCTCCCTTGGAGAGGAATGCTGCCCCCCGGTAGGAATGCTGCTCTGGCTCTGCTCAAATAAACTGTTCTCAATGGCAGCCCCCAGCTCTCCAAGGAAGAAAACCCACCTGGTACTGTGGTGCTGACAGGATCAGGGCACGTGTCCTTCCTCCACTTCCCTCCACTGCACGGACAAGGAAGTGTGGCACACCCTGTTCACCTGGAACACCTGGGAACCAAGGGGGAAAAGGCCTGGGAGCCCCTGCCCCCCCTGCTCAGCACAGCCCATCCCAAAGAGAACAGGCTACTGTGGAAGAGGAATAACATGGATCTGTGGGGATAACAAAGTTCATATTAAACCGATTAAGGATATTTAATCCACCTCTAACAGTATGGACATCTGACTGCACTCAGGAGCCGGAGCAGATAATCCCAGCCCTCCTTCCCAGTGCTGCCCCAGTGATCCCAGCCTGGCCTGGGGAGATGACTCAACATCTCAGAGCTGTCTGTCACAAACCAGCTCAGCACATGGGGCTTCACTCCCAGCTCACACTTTAGGCTGGGAGAACACAATTCCATGCCATGACCTCGTGGCCATGTGTTCCAGCACTGGGCTAAGCCCACATCCATGGGTTGAGTCAGCATGGATGGCAAACAAGTCTGGGCTGGAGAAGAGGCTCAGCTGGCACTGCACAGACCCAGCAACACCGCAGTGCCCAGCATTCCAAAGCTAGTGCCCAGCTCTGCCCAGTGCCAAATTCCCAGCTCTTCCCTGCACGTGAGCTCCCACAGCCCATCACACGGCCCGAGGCAGCCGCCCCACGGGGCACTACAGGAATAATTCCACACTGAGGAACACAAACCGGAGGTTTAATCTAATCCCCACCAAAGCAGGAATCTCCAGAGCCCGCGCCGGTAAATCCACCCACGCAGCTCTTCCCTGGCAGGATGAGCCCTGGCTCTTGCCACATGGCACAGCACAAGGAAAAATTTGTGCTCTACCAACCCTCAAACCCTCCCAGGTTTGAATTTGCCAGGAGAATCCCAAAGGCTGTCCTGGTTTCACCAGAGCAGCATTCCAGGCACAAATGGCACTCACATCCTCCAGGAACAACAATGGGACACCAACTGCCTGGCGGACACAGCACCAGGAATTTGCAGCTCAGTAGCTTGGATTCAAATTCAGGGCCGGTTCCCAGTGCCAAACCACAGTGTAAACCCCCGGGAATTCTGCCTTAACTAGGACAGGCTCATCTGTTGCAAACTCGATGAGATCATTTCCAAGTTCCTGTTTAACAGGTGCCAGCTCCTCCTGCACCTGCTGTGTGCACAGGGCTCCCTGCCCCCACCAGGCTGGGAACATCTGCTCAGCTCCCCCAGGAGCTGTGGAAAAGGTGACTGGGAGAAGGAACCAGATCTCCTGCCCTGTGCCCAGAGCAGGGAACCGGGGCCAGGTAGAATCAGAGAGCAAGGAAACCGCGCTTGTTAACAGGGAAGGGAACCCACAAAAATCCTGCAACTTTATTTGCATGTAAAAGAACAAAAAAATATCCTCTCCACAATAAAGGCAGGCAGAGCTCGCTGGGCTCTGGAGCTGCACCCCCGGCCACGCCGGAGGAGTCGGGGTATTTCTGTCTCTCAGATCCACACAACCACATACCAGCAGCTCAGCCATTCCAAGGATACAGCTCTGGCAGGAATTCACACTTTGCATGGGAGGAGGCTCCCAGCAGCCCTGCCCCGGGGCCCAGCCCGTTCCAGGCGGGGCTGGGGGAGCATGGGAACACAGCGGGATGAGGCCACATGAAGAGGATCCCACGCAGCCGACGGCCTTTGCCGTCACACACCTGCCTCACCCCAAAAAAAAATGACTCAGCTCCTTGGTTCAAGGCTGCCCAGGACTAAGGAGCTTCCTTTCCATGCAGGTGGATGCACAGCTGCTTCCTCTTCCAGGCCTAAGGCAAAGGCAAGCTGCCATCCTCATCCAAGGTCTCTGTGTCCCCACTGTCCCCCACTGTCCCTCCGGCATGGCCGGACTCCTCCAGCTTCCTCCTCTTCTTCAGGTGGTGCAGGTGGGATTTGGAGCGTGTGTGAGCTGGAGGAAGAGGCAAACAGAGCCTTTAATCTGTGGAATTTGGAGAAGGAAACAGCCAAACCCCCCACGCAGGGCAGAGCACCCTGCCTTCCCAGCACAAGTCACTCCCAGAGAAAAGTGAACTCCCAAACCCTGCCCTGGCTGCTCCTCTGGACACTTCCAGGCCAAACTATCAGGGCTTAGAAGAGGACAAAGCTCCCAAACTTCCTCAGGAAGAACTGAGAGCGGGAAAAATCCTGGTTCTGTGTAAGCAGAAGATTGCAGGCTGTCACTGCCAGCCTCTCCAGGGAAGAGGGAGTGTGTTTCCCAAGAGGTGGCACTTTGCAGGCTGCAGGTGAGCTTGTGCAACTCCCTGCTCCCCATGGAGAGCTGCCAGGATCATTTGTAGGGCTGGATCTCTACACCACAGCACTGGGAAGATGCTGTGCATCCCACAGGGCAGCCAGGGAAAAGCCTGGAGCAGAATTAAACTTCTGAATAACTCCAGGGCCCAGCCATGAAAGCACTGCAGCAGGAGTCAGATGGGAACAGAGGGGTAATCCCAGGGATTCAGCTTGGAGCAGCAGGAGCTGCATTTCTGGGTGAAATCACATCCTTAAGGACAGCCAAACCTCCTTATCAGCGGTTTTATCTCAGGGGAGGCTTTGTCTGACCATCTTGGCGGGGTGGTTTTGCCTTTTCCAAGAGATCAGAGCAGCAATTAAAGCACAAACTTTTCAAGCAGGGCCTTAATTAAATGAGGATATGTGCTCTGCTGAATCAAGGCCCTCAGGTTTTTTCCAGCCATTCTTTTTCTGCCAAAGGATGAAATCACATGCAAAGCTGCTGCTTTATCACAATGCTGGAGGGTCACCCTCACCCTGAGATAAAGTCTCACCTCCTGCAACTTGTCACAAGCAACACCAAAGTTACATTGGCTGAGGAAGTGCCAATTGCTGCTGCTGTCTGGGGAGTTGTGCACTTGGAAGTCCATATAAATTGTAAAATCAGATACAATTTTAAAATCCCCCAGAGCCAGCAGGGCACTGGGAAGCAGTTCCCAAAACTCTCTGTCACCTGACCTAAGAAAACAGACCAGAGTGCAGATCCACCCAGTTCCCACCACTGTTTTCACCTTCCTTTTTTCCATTTTGCAGGCACAAGTAACACCCAGGCTTTGGAGCATTCTTCTCCCACCATCTGTGGATCTGAGCCCAATTCAGCTGTATACAGAGAATAACAGCTGGTCTTGGCTGAGGGAGGCACTGTCACCATCACTTGGTATCTGGGGTGACATCCCTAAGGACATGGAGGGATTTGGGGGGGCCTCGAGGAGCTCCCACTCAGTCACAGAACCCTCTGGACCTAAAGGATGACAGAGGCCCCGAGAATTTTCAGTTCTGGACAAACAGAGCTCCTTCAAAGCACCTCTGAGACAGCTGAGACCAGATAAAATAACTGCACTTAACTGATCTCACTGCAAGGAGCCTCCCCCAAAGAGCAGCTCCAGTCTTTGCTTTCAGCACTTCCCTGCCTCAGTCAGGAATAAGCAACTCCTTCAAACCCAACAACCTGGGAAATTTATCTTTGGTTGTGTCTCATCTGCTTGTTTTGGCTGGGGCAGAGTTGATTTCCCTCACAGTAGCTGCTCTGGGGCTGTGTTTGGATTCGTGCTGAGCACAGGGTTGATAACTCGGAAATGTTTTGTTATTGCTGGGAGCTCTGGAACTGAGTCAAGGCCTTTTCTGCTCCTCACAGCAACACAGTGGGGCTGGGGGTGCACAGGGGGTTGGAGGGGACACAGCTGGGAGAGCTGACCCCAGCTTACCCCAGGGACAGCCCAGGCCATACAGCTCATGCTTCCTGGGGGGAAGGAAAGGCGGGCACATGGGGATGATGGCATTTGTCTTCCCAAAGTCATGTCAGATGTGATGGAGCCCAGTTTTCCTGGGGATGGCTGAGCATCTGCCCAACCATGGCAAGTAGGGAATTAATTCCTTGTTTTGCTTTGGTTTCTCTATTAAACTTTAACTCAACCCACAATTTTTCTCACTTTTACCCTTGCAATTCTCTCTCCCAGAGACAGAGAGTAGAGGAGTGGCTGTGGGGGGCTCAGATGCTGGGGTTAAACCATGACCCTGCACATCCTGTATTTGGGCAACACATGGAGATTTACCAGTTTCATTTCTGCAGCCAGTTTCTCCATGACTTTTTGTTTCTGGTTCTCAGCATGAGCCTCCCAGCACAGATAAATTCACTGACTTAATCTGATTCCAGCTGAGCTCTTTTAAAGTAAGTCTATGGAAAACAGAAAATCCCTTTCTATTACTATTACAGCTAGGAATAGTTTAAAAAGAAAAAAAAAACACTTAAGCAGGAAATACTGGAGCAAAACTGAATTATTAAAAACATTAAGAATCTTTCATTTACACAACAGAACTTTAGAGGAGAGAGATTTGCTCTGTGCTTTTTGAAGAAGCATCCACAGTGTTGTGAAGGACCAGAAGCCCTGACTAAACACAGCAGCTCTGAGCTTGATGCCACATACAGATCCCTGGTGTGATGCTCTCTGTGTTTTCTGGGTGCTGGGAAGGGGGGAAGCCCAGGGAAGGAGGGAATCCTGACAGATGGTTCCTGTGGCACAGCTCCTGCAAACAACCCTTGAAAGGCCAGGATTGTGATCTGGGGGTCATCTGGCCACAGGGGAGCTGCTCCATCACCCCACAGAAGCTCAGCCCTCCCAGGTGCCCTCCTGTGCCCTGTGTGGGCCCTACCTGCCCACTCCCTGTCCCCGATGATGAGTCTGTCACACAGCTCACACACGTGATGGCTCCGCTTGTTCTCCTGCTCATCCTGCTCCATCCTCAGGGGCTCTGCCGGGGGCTCACGGCCCTGTAGATCAAATAATGCCTCCAATTAGGCTCTGCCACGAAAATCTGCCTGTGTTCACTTTCACAGAGTTTGGGATGGGAGCTTGCCAGACTCAGACACAGGCTGGCAAGGTAGACAGTGGAGTTTTATCAATGCAGCACTGGGCATTGGGGAAAATGTTCAGCTGAGACAACAAACTTCTACTACTGCAAGGAAATGCCAAGGTCGGGCATGTGAACAGCCAGCCCTGCTCCAGGGACAGACTGTGTGCCAAGTGAGGGGGCCTGGAGACCACAGAGAAGTCAGCCACTCAAAGCCCAGCTTGTCAGTACCTGGATGAAGCTCTCCACGATCTCCAGGGCAGGTTTCAGCACATCCTCCTCCCACCGCTGGAGATCAGACACCTCCAAGCCATAAACTGGGGGCACGTTGGGCCCAGGACCTACAGACACATAACGAGGCAGGTCAGCACCAGAAACCCTCAGCACCCCCTCCCAGAACCCAGGAGGAGCAGAGGGATCTGCTTTTTCCTATCAGCATTCAGAAACCAACAGCACCAGGCTCTCCAGAGCCAAAATTCCCTCCTGCAAGCAGCAGGAACACCTCAGGACTCAGGGAAGCATCTTCACAGCTGGCTGCCCTTGGGAGAGTGTTCTGGAATCTGAGTGTGCCAACAGCCCATCACAACAACAACCACCTCAGCCCAGCCCTGGTGCACAGGAGGCTGGGAGATGAAAGAGCTGGATCCAGGCACAAAGCCACCACACCAGGCTTACAAGGAGATGCAGGCATGGAGCCTGGATGAGGGATCTGAGCACGCAGATTCCCACTCAGAGCTGGAACTGATTGTGCAGGGGCTGGTGCTCCTGGCAGGAGATGCTTTACTAATGACAAGGGACAAGTTCACAGCCACCCCTTTGGTCTCCCCTGGCCCAATGCCAGGGCACAGGGCACTTGCTGCAGCTTGGACAGGGTGAAACAGCTGCCAGCAGAGAGCACCTGCTCCCTGGGTGACCTGGCTGCTCTCCACGGCTCACCTGCCCTCCATGAGCACCTGGCTGTCCCTGCCTGGACAAAGCCATCAAAGGCTCCACGTGCCAGTCCCCAGCAGGTGCTGGTTTTATTGCTGTGCCCACAAACAAGCCCCTGACAGGCCCATCTGAAGCACACCTGCCACCAGAAAGGTGAGCTGAGCCACCCAGCACAGGGCTCTGCCAGAACTCCTGCGCCTCCTTCAAAGTCCGTCTTTTTTTGACTCGAGTTTCTCCCTGCCTTCTCTTTATTTCTTTTTTTATTATTTATTTTATTGTTGTTTTGCCCCTACTGAGCACCTTTCAACAAGTGCCCGGCTCCCAGCTGCTGCTGCTGGCCCTGCTCCAAGGCTGGGGCTGGGATGGGGAAGTCCTGCTGGCTCCCTGCCACTGCACAGAGCACGGCCTGGGCTCGAGCAGCCACAGGGCTCCTGCTCCTAATCTGGAGGGCAGCTGTCAAATGGGCTTTGCTCCCTGCCAGGAGCATGTGTGGGTGCGTGGGGACCCCCTCCCTGAGCCCCTCAGGAGCATTTGGCAGGATAAGCTGCAGGGATGTTGTGACCATCATCATCATCTGACGGTGCCAAGCCTCTGCTTGGGATTTATCCCTCCTGATGGCTGGGAGGGGATGGGGTACAGGGGTACAAAAGGAGGAGCTGGCTCTTGAGTGTCTGGGATCAGAGGCTGTGGGCAGTACACTTCTCAGGAGGGGCAGATCTGCTCTGCAACCCAAACCAGCAGAAGGAATTGGGGGGAGGCAGAGCCTTGTGGGTGGATGGGGACACTGGGTGGCTCCTGGATGGTCTGGCTGGGAGCAGACTCCCAAACACAGGCTGCCCCAAAGCACCAGAGTCCCCTCTGGAGCTGGAGTGGGGCATGAGGAGAGGTGGGAGCAGAGGACTCACGTTTCAGGAAGCGGTTCCGGACCCATTTGTTCTGCCTCCGGGCGTATCTCTTGGTCACCTGCTTCAGGGCCTGGATCCCTTTGGAACAGAGGGATTAAAAAGAAGGAAAAAACCCCCAAAGGTCAGTGAGAAGAGGCTGTCAGCTCCAGGGGAGGGAAATCACACAAGAAAGGAGTTTGTGCTGGGTGGCACCACGAGAATTATTTTTACTGTCAGTCTGGGGGTCTGTGCCTGCACTGAGAAGAGGCTGGACAAGGTAGCCCAGATGTCCCTGAATAAACAGAGGGTGCAAAGAGCCCAAACCCTCCACCCCAAAGCTCTAGCAGGTAGGACAACCTGTTCAAGTGCTGCACTGCTCTCATAATGCCCAATTCTCTGCACAAATGAAGCCCAGGACTGTTCATCCCACCCAGCAGAGGATGATTTACCACTCTACAACTGCTCAATATTTAGTACCAGGCTTATCAAATCCCTCCTAATCGTCTCCTGAGCAGACACAACAAGCTCCTTCTGCATCAGGCTTGTTTTCAAGCCTTTTATCGTTTCTGTGGTTTCTTCAGTCTCTTCTTCCACACTGAACCCTCCTTGGCACAGATGGACTTTGCCTGGATCCTCCCTGTGTGGAGAGCAGCTCCTTTCCAACATCAGTCCAGACATTCCAGAATAACACACCACCAAAGGCTGCATCCCTGCTGACTGATCCCCACATTCCTCTTCACCACAGAGCTGCTGACATGTTGAGTTCTGCTTCATTCCTCTTTTCTAGCCCTGCTCTCCACAACATTCACACCCCAGCTGGGATCCCAACACCCAAGTGGACCTGCTCCAGATCCCAAGTCACCTGTACCCTGTGCATCCTGCAAGGAGGCCTGAGGGGAGGGAGGGGCTGTTCTGGGTGTGCTCAGAGATGCTCTCCAATCACTGGAAAATGAGTCCCTGCCTCTCTGGGCTGGCAGAAGTGGGAAATGCAGAGAGAAAGGTGCAGCTGAGGCTGTGACCTTGGTTTAGAGCATGTTGTGGTGTCACCTGGAGCTTTGTGGGGCACACAGGGTGCTCCTCCCACCTTTTTCCAGCAGCAGGGCGCTGGTCTCGGGTGAGCAATTCCCTTCACTGACGAGGTACTCGTGGAATTCCTTGAAGCCAATGGACTGGAAGATGCCGTGCTGGTAATCCTGCCTGGAGAACCAAAGGCAGGGGTCACAGTGGGAGACCTCCAGAGGGAGGAGCAGAGAGGATTTGGCTGCTCACCCACCGGTTCTCTGCCACCTTCTCCTGGTTGTAGCGGCGGTGGAAGTCCCGCAGCTCCTCCAGCAGCCCCGCAGCCACCATGTCATCCACCCGCTTCTCCAGCCGTGCATCCAGAGCTGCAGGAGGAGAGCAGGACATGCTGAGCCATGGGGAGCCACGTCCTGGGGGCTGCACAGCCTGCCAGGACAGGAGTCAGCACTGCCAGGCTGCTGCTCCACCTGAGGAAGGCAGAGCCCGGCAGGTCAGGGAGTTCTCTGTCACACCCACTGATGCCAGAGGAATTGCTGCCTTCTCCAGGGAGGAGGCTGGGGCAGGAGCAGGGAGTCAACTCTTCCTCAGCCAGCCAGGAGCCCACTCTCACCTGCCTGGTCTGCATGGAGCCATAAGATGCAGGAATGTGGGTATTTCAGGGGCCCACCTAAGGGACCCCCACCTTCCTCCTCCTGCTGCTGGTGCAAGATTTCACTGTGGGGGATCCCTGTCTCTTCAAACACTTGGAGGCTCCTGGAAGCAGAGACACACAGAGCTCAGAGGCTGGGTGAGAATGAGCGTTGCCATTCCCCCAGCAGCCCCGGGGGCTCCAGCAAAGGGAACCGCAGACACTCCGAGATCCAACCCTCTCATGTGGGGGGAGGGCAGGTTCCAGCCCTGTCCCGTGCCCGGCATCCACGCACACCCAGGTCCTGGGGGTGCAGTGCTGGCACCCCAGGAGCCCAGAGCACAGCCACCCACTCCTGCCTGGCACCAGGACAAGTCCTGCAGGGGACAGGGATCTGGCTCCAGCCCTGCCCTTTCCAGCCAGGCAGGGCTGCAGGGAAGGGATCAGCGCTGAGATGCTGCTGTGGAGCTTTACCCAGCCCAGGCAGGGAGGGAGGGAGCTGAAGGAGCTGTGCTGGTGCCCCACCCTCCATCCCTCTGCACCGTGCGAATGGGGTGGGCGGTGTTCTGCTCCCCGGGGCCAGGGCTCGGCTGGGACGGTGCAGCAAGCCTGGTCTTGCTGCCGTGCTGTTCCCACAGAGCTCAGCTATGTTACTCAGCCAGCAGGGCAGCTTGATCTTTAAATAGCTCCAGACAAACCCTGCTGCTGCTGGGGCACGGAGTAGGAGCAGCCCCAGAGCACAGCCCAGCACCCCAAAGGCAGCTTAGGCTGGGGCTGTGTGGCCAAAGGGCTCAGATCCCAGAGAGTCCCCAGCTCTGAGAACCCAGGAGCATCCACCTGGGGTGGGAATGCTCATCCTGCCGTGCTCCCAGGCACATAATTCTCTTGGGAAGGGGTGCTGGGCCCTGGCACCTCCTGCCCCTGGCACACCAAGCTCACCTGGCCACCTTGCGCTTGTCGTGGGGGTGCAGCTTGGCCGCCATCTCCGGGTCCACCTGGCTCAGGCGCCGATGGAGCTCAGCACTGTCCAGCTGCTCCAGCTCCACTTTCCTGTCACTACCCAGCCTGGGGGCACTGCTGGGCTTCTCCTGTGGGGCACAGGACAGCCCTGAACCAAACCCTGTGCAAGCAACAAGATCCCCCAGAGCCATGGGGTGAAGGAGGGGCTTTAGGTTCTCCTTGCCCCTCTCCAGCAGGGACAGCACCCTGCCAAATTGCAGGAAGTCTGCCCTAAACATGGGACTCATCCTTTCCCAAAGGGATTCACAGCCCCCCACAGTACCTTGGTGTTGATAAGGACCTTCCAGAGCAGGGACTCGATGTAGTAGTTGGTTCCTCCCACAACAATGGGGATCTTGTCCCGGGCAAAGATGTCTTCAATGTGCCAGAGTCAAGGAGCATAAGCAGAGATGCGGAGCAGGAGGGGAGGGCTCAGGAGTCTGTGGGAGCAGCAGTCTGGGGCTCAGATCCCACTCTCCCAGCCCCAGGGAACCAGTAAGGCTGCAGGACAGGGTTAGAGGTGTCCCTCATCTCTCATTACTCTCTGTCACCTCTGCCAGACACCACCAAAACTCAGGGACACCCCAGGATTGCCAGGGAGGGCAACACTCAGGACAGATCTTCCCTGGGCTGTTCTGAGGGTTAGCTGGGCAAAAGAAGCGCCAGGCCCCTCTCACCAGCAGAATCCTCTGGAAAAACAGTGTCAGCTGGGATGTGGAGAGCCCAAACATGGATCCCTCTGGCCATGGAGGAGGAAAACCCATTCCTGCTCGGCCAGGCAGGCTGCAGCATGACAGGATATCAGAGGCACGGCTTTGTCCCTGAAATCCACCACGGTGTAGTTGGAGACAAGGGGATCCACAAAGCTGATCATGTGGTGTCTGCAGAGACGCTGCTCCTGCGGGGAAACCTTGTTGGTGATGATGTCCAAGCCCTTGTACACCTGGGGAAGAGAAGAGCCTGTCCTTCACCTCTGTGTCCTGTGAGACCTGCACTGACCACTTCCCCCTGTCCCAGCCACCCCTCCCAGCCCCTGCTGGTGCCTGGGGCAGGCAGCACAGGCAGGGCACAGGCAGGGGCACAGCAGGGGCACGTGCCACGTTCAGGCAGGGCAGCAGGAATCCTGCCAACACCTGCTCCTGCCAGGGCCAAGCTGCCTCTCTCTGCTGTTTGTTCCTGCCCAGGGGAGATGAACCGTGGAGTCCAACCGCTCGTGACTGCTTTCCTGCTTTGATATAACCCTGTAATTAGGGGTGGGAGGGCTGATTGAGCTCTTGGACAGTGCAGCCAGAGCCTTGGCAGTGTCACCAGCCCAGCACAGAGCTCCAAAATTAGGGCTTCCAAGCTGGCACCCCCTCATGTGCTGCTGCAGCTAAAAGCTCAGGTGTGCTGTTCCCCAAACATTTCCAGCATAGCACAGATCCTTGTAGGGACAAGGATCACTGCTTCCTGCAACACAGAGCAGATTCCAGGCAGGAGAAGTGAGGACAGCTCCTCACCCTGCTTCCCATGCAAACACAACCCTCCTCTGCGAGCTGGCAGCTCACAGTGGGGTACATAAAGCCTCTCTGTCCAGCCCAGCTCTGTGCTGTGCCCAGGATTGAGCAGGAGGTAGCAAAGGAGGTGCTTTGGAAGGATGTGTTTAGTTCTCAGAGCCTTCCTGCTTAAGAGAAGTCTCCCAGCATGGGATAAACCGGGATGATGGGGAAAAGGACTGGAAATGGCTGTACTCATTTCCTCCTCCATCCCCCCCAGAAACCACCCCAGCCAGACTACAAGAAATAAATTTCCCCTTAATCCCCTCTGAGAAGCTGCCAAGCCTCCTGCTGCAGCACGGCCTCCACCCACTGCTCCCCTGGTCCCAGACAGGAGGACAAGGTGACACAGAGGTGACCCACAGCACCAGGCACAGAGGGACGTTGTGAGGTTAGTGGAGCAGGGAAGCCCGAGCCCTGCCTGGAGCACTCATGCCAGCTGCTGGAGCTGCCGGGGCGGCTGAACCAGCTCTGCTCCCACCTTGCTTAACTCCAGCCCTGGGAGAGCCTGGGCTGGCTCCTGCTCCCATCCCAAAAGGCTCACCCGGGGGGCAGGAAGCAAGGGGGAGAGGGAGGGAAACCAAAGCCTGCAGAAATGCAGCTGCCCCAGGGGACGGTGAGCAGGCAGGACGGGCCCACAGGCAGCTCTGCCAACATGCCCCGTGGCTGCGGGCAGCTTATTGATCCCTGGGCTGGCAGCTCCATTCAACACGGGCTCCAGCCGGCACAGAAAGGCTTTGAATTCAGTGAGCTTTGGCTCCGTGCCTGCTCTCCCCATTTCCAACCCTCCAGCCCCTCCAATTCCCACTGCCTGCCTGGAATCACAGCGAGCACAGAGGGCTGACGGGCGGCTCGGAGTCAGCCAGCAGCTCCCAGCGCCCTGCACGGGCACATCCAGGACACACAGCTCAGGCTGCTATCCCCAGCTTCTCCTGGAGATTAAACACCGAGAGCCTCCCCGAATAGCTGGCAACAAGGGGAGGAATGCGGTGTCAGTGTGTGGGCTGGGAGGAAACAAAGGCAGCCTTTTACACACAGGCAGTAAGCCCCGAGAAGGTTTCCACCAGCTGGCTGTCGGCAGGGCCTCGCACCGAGACGTCCTCCTGACACTCATTTCTATTTTCAGCCAGCGGCTCAGATAAGCCTTTGTTGCTTTCTAAGGCCCCAAAACAGATTAGCAGCAGCCTGGAGCAGCCAGGCTCTGAGACACGGAGCACAAGGCAGCACTAAAGATGCTTAGCCTTGACGGCGTCCTCCCACCTCTGCGCTGAGCCCCCGCGCGGGGCTGGAAGGTCAGCGCTGTCCCTTTGGAAAAGGTGGGGAAACTGAGGCAGGACACACAAACCCCCATGATCTGCAGGCCTCTGGAAGGGCAGGTTCTCCCAAATCTCTGTTCTGCCACTAGTTCTGTGCATCATTCCAAACTCTGTCACCACTGGGGGGAAAGCACCATCCTCATCCTGAGTGCAAGGAGTGTAGGAGGTGACATGACAGACCCCAAACACATCCAGGCCATCCACGGCCAGGAAAACATCAGGATTTCACAGGGGCCATGCTGGAGAGGGGCATGGAGGACCCAAACCAAGCAAGGGTGCAAGGAGAGCACAATTGACTCCCTACCTTGATCCCTGCAAAGGTTCTGGAGATGTCCTGACTTCACACACTGACTGGCAAGTGTGTACTACAGCAACTGCATCACCACTTCCAAAGGAGAAATCCAGAAGGGACAGTGGGATCACGAGTGGATGGGGCCCTCATCAAGCTGGCACAGGGATCCCTGCATGTTCACTGCCAGGAATGAAGAAACAGGACTGGCTTCACCCTGCCTGGCTCTCCAAGGAATTATTTACTCCTCAACCAAACCCACTGGGATGACAAACAGCAACAGAAAGGACAAAAAGAAAGATTAAGAGGCCAGCAGATTAACCAGAGCTCCTGAGCTGCAAGCAGGCAGCAGTTAAGTCTGTAATTTGAGCACAGCAACTCAGAGCCATGACGAAAACACCCTGGAGATGGATAGAGGGGTGCCTGTGTGTGGGAACAGGTGGGCTCAGGGCTCCCCAGCCCCTTCCCCAGCCTGGCTCCCGCTCCAGCAGCTGCCCAAAACACTGCCAGCATTTGTCAGAGCCGCTCAGAGCCCAGCAATGAATGCACAGAGGGGGCTGAGGGCGACACGGTCGCTGGCAACTGTCAATCCCCAACGAGCAATGGGATTTCCAAACCCCGGCGAGTCTCCCGCGAGGACAGCAGAGCCAGCCCTGCGTGGCAGGGGGACACACCACGGGGAACAAAGGCAGAGAGAAAGGAGCCCCGGCTGGGGGGCACCGGGGGTCGGTGGAGCGTGGTGGGGGCCGTGCCGGGGGCTCCCCCGCCTCGCCAGCACGCTGCATTACGGGATAAAGCAGCCGAGCTGCTGGGCCCTGGCTGCACAGTCACGCTAGAATGAGATTAAAAGGAAAGCAGGACAAGAGCCACTGGAGCCTGGATGCCTTCGGGAGCCTGCAGCAGGGTCCTCCCTGCACTGCCCGCATTCCCATGGTGGGGCCTGAAAGGAGCAGGGCACAGAACGCACACTCCGAAACATCCACCAGCAGGGATTCAGCTCCTAAACATCCACCAGCAGGGATTCAGCTCCTAAACATCCACCAGCAGGGATTCAGCTCCTAAACATCCACCAGCAGGGATTCAGCTCCTAAACATCCACCAGCAGGGATTCAGCTCCTAAACATCCACCAGCAGGGATTCAGCTCCTAAACATCCACCAGCAGGGATTCAGCTCCTAAACATCCACCAGCAGGGATTCAGCTCCTAAACATCCACCAGCAGGGATTCAGCTCCTAAACATCCACCAGCAGGGATTNCACCCCATGTGTTACTCATTACCAAGTGACTCCCCTTACTCAACCCTTCACACCTCTCTGCAGCTTCTTGTGGGTTAAAATTAAAACACCTTCGCTCTGGTTTCATTCCAAAAGGTGAATTTATTTGGGATGGGGGGCTTAAACAAACACCTTGAACAAACTCTGCACTTTTGGTTGTGCTGCCATGTTGTTGTGCTCTGTGTTCAGAGTCCACAGGGCAGGGAGGGGACACAGAGGCACTGTCACACGAACCAAACAACTGCCCAGTGGGATGGGCACTGGGACTGGGGCACTGGGGACAGGACAGGGACACTGGGACAGGGACACTGGAGCTGGCACAGGGGCAGCAGGATGGGTTCCAGGGCTGGGACAGGGGCACCGGGGAGAGAACAGGAGCACCGAGAACAGGACAGGGATATGTGGACAGGGCAGGGATACAGGGACAGGGGCGCCGGGGACAGGGCAGGGATAAGGGGACAGGGGCACCAGGGACGGGGCAGGGACACAGGGACAGGGGCACCGGGAACGGGGCAGGGACACAGGGACAGGGGCACCGGGAACGGGGCAGGGACACAGGGACGGGGCACCAGGAGTGCATTCAACGGGCAGGATCCATCCCGTGGGCCCTCCCCTACACGCACCCGGACACGGAGCCCGGGGGAACCGGAGGGAGCCTGCCCGGAGCCTCCGGGGCTGAGCTTCTCCAGGCCCTGACCGGGCCCTGCTGCCCCTCCAGGCCCAGCTCGGACTTTCCACAGTGCAGCCCAGGCAGCCCCGGTACAGGCCGGACCTCCCCCGGTACAGCCCAGAGCCCTCCCGGTGCAGGCCGGACCTCCCCCGGTACAGCCCAGAGCCCTCCCGGTGCAGCCCAGAGCCCTCCCGGTGCAGGCCGGACCTCCCCCGGTAGAGCCCAGAGCCCTCCCGGTGCAGGCCGGACCTCCCCCGGTACAGCCCAGAGCCCTCCCGGTGCGGCCCAAGCCGTCCCCGGTAGAGGCCGAGCCGCCTCCCAACACCCCGGCCCAGGCCCAGGCCCCGCCGGGGCTCCCCTCCCCAGCCCCCTCCGTACCCCTCTGTCCCCCCACTCCGTGCCCCGGGTCCCCACAGCCAGCCCGGTCCCCTCCCCGTGTGCCGGGTGCCCAAACCCATCCCCAGTCCCGCGGGCCCTTTTCGGGTCCCCCGTTACCCCCCCAAGCCCCTCACGGCCTTGCCCACGCGTGGGGCTCTGCCCCGCGGTCCCTTTTTCAGGACCGGGTGGGAAGGATGCTGTTGCCGTAGCAACGGGGCAAAGCGGTGAGGAGCGGGGCTGTTGCCATGGCAACTGGGCAGAGCAGGATGATGCGCGGGGGCTGCTGCCATAGCAACGGAGAGGAGCGTGTTGCCGTGGCGACCGCAGCTTCCACTGAGGCTCGTCCTTCCCATCGCCACGGCAACAGGAGGAGATGGGGAGCGGGCCGCTGTCTCCGTGGCAACAGAGGGGAGGGAAAAGAGGAGGCCATTGCCATGGCACCTCCGCGGTGCTGCTCTCCCTGGCAACACGCATCCCTCGCCATGGCAACAGGGAGAGGGAGGCTGCGGGCCAGGGGGGTGCGGGCAGCCGGCCCCCCTCGGCAGGGAAGGGATTATCACCGCCTCGGGAAACTGTCCTAAAAATTTGCCAGCCCAGGCGTGAAGGCGGCATCGTGCCCACAACACCCCCGGGCCAGCGTAGGGACGGGAGGGAAGATGTGGTGGGCAAGCAGAAGTGGTTTGGGGGGTGCAGCAAAGAGCAGGGTGTTAGCAGGGCAGCGTGCATTAAAAAATAACTAATTCGAGCCCTGGCAGTGCCGACTTGTGATGATTGCAGCTGACACTCACAAATTGCCGTGCTGAACAAGCAAGAAGAGAAGGAAAGCCCCGTGTGCTTATTTTCTTCACTTCATAGCACTGTCAGTCTCCTTCCCTCATCCTGACCGTGACAATATGAGAGGAGACACGTGCTCCAGTAACCAGGGAAGTTTCAGGTGGATGCATACGAATGCAGGCTTTAGGCAGGAGAACTCAAAGGTGTTTACAAACTGCAACTCAGTTCTTCAGTTTGATTTGGGCTTCAGGGACATCTCCCACTGGTGACAGTCTCAGCTCAGGCTGTGGATCTGCTTATCACTTCCAAGAAAGATAATTAATGTTTTAAACTTCCTATGTACCTTCAGCACAAAAAGAAATTTCGGGAGGGTCACCTTGAGCTGAGAAAAGACGAGAGACTGCGAGTGTGAGTGCCACAAAACCACAACAAAAACAACCGTTTGAGGGGCTGCTACATCTGGGCTGCGTCTCCTGCGCATGGGCGAGGTGTCAGATTTAGGTCACCCTGCTCCCTGGTTAAGCTGTGGGTCATGGGAGCACCTTTAATGCAGCTCTGAAAGGCTGTGACACCGTGTGATGCAACACAGAGTGTGAAACGCTGCTGGAACCGAAGGGGATGGGTGTTCAAGGGCTTCTGTGTGGCACTATTGCTATTTAAGGCTGGTTTTCCCCGGGTGATCGAGGCTCCAGCAGCAGCTCCTGGCTCCTGACTCCTCAGCAGTAACATAATCCCACATCCCTCCTGCATTTAGAGTAAGACTTTTGCTGCCAGGACAAAGGAAACCCAAACGTGTCAGGTTTGGGGGCAGCAAGGAGAACACACGTATATATAATTTCATCCACTTGGCAGATCTGGGATGTGGAGTTCTCTGGCAGCGAGTGGATTGCATTCCCCCCTCCCTATAGGGTTACTGCCACACACAGCCCCAGCCCCTGACCCGTGGGGCAGTGATCACCCCACACCCCCTGCCCCAAACCCCATTAGGGGGGTTTACAGTTACATCAAAGCCTTCTGCCAGCCCAGCCTGGGCTCTCTGCCCTTCCTTGCCACTAAAACCACTTAAAAGGAGGAAAAATAATCCAGGTGATTCATTTCCCTGGCCCCACCACCACGGCCACTTCTTCAAGCACTGGGAGAAAACCAGGACAAAGAGCTCAGTCTTGATGCAGCTGAGCCCTGGGGCAAAATAGATTAATTAATTGATTTTTATTCATGCCCAGCATACCCCAAAACCCAGAGGCCAGAGCAGCCCCCCCCAGGAGCACCAAGGTGATGCATGGAAACCCACAGCATGGAAAAAGCCAACCCAGGCTGTTGCAAACTTATTTATTTATGAAGTATGAGGTAATGAAGAAAGTGCTAAATCCAACCAGTGTTAACTCTAACAGTTCTCAGCAGGTCAGCAGGGACCCCAGGGTGCCATCCTGTGGGACCACCCCTGCCAGCATCCCTGGGAGGGGACAGGGGACTGTGCCACCCACACCCCCCCACAGACTGGGCAGCAGGAGGGCACACACAGGGAAGGCAGAGCAGCCCCCTGAAAAGCCCAAAGCTTTGCTGGGGATTTTAAGTGGCTGCTGGTGAAGGAAAACTCACAAGGGTGGGAAAAGGGGTCATAAGGATGCTCACGAGGATGGGAAAGGGATAAAATTCCCTGTTATTGCAAATGGGTGGTTTGGAGAGCTGCAAGGGGGTGAATGGCCTCTGCGAGGACTCAGCTCAAGGGTCCAGCAGGAACCAGCCCCTTCCTGATCTCCCTAAAGTGCAGCAGGACTGAGCCCTCCCCCACAGCAGGAAATCCCACTTAAAAAAAAAAAGTTTTTATATATTTATATATATATATAAAAAAGCAAACTCTTTACCAATACTTCTCAAAAAGTGGTACAAAAATACAGTATAAAAACACAGCCTCCAGTATAAGACTCGCAGTTACAGCAGCAGTTTCTAGAACATAAAATCCAGGGCCAGCTACTGCATGAAGTGACACAAGGAAGTGAGGTACGGTCCAGCCGAGCAAGGGCATTGCCCACGGGGTGCTGTCCATCCTGGTGAGAGGCACATCCTGCCATCACCACCTCTGTGGGATCTCTCCAGAGGTGAGCCCCGTGCTGGGCTCTGAGCCTGCCTGCTTCCAGGAGCCAAGGCAGATGTGGTTGCTTGGGGTTTTTAGGGTGAGGTGGATGCCCAGCGATGCTGTTGGTGGCAGATGGCAGAGACGGGTGCAGGGGCTGCTGGGGAGGGGGAATAAATTTGAGCTCTTGAACTGGAGCAGTCACTGAGGAAGCTTCACAGCAGGGACAAGGGAAATCTTGGAACAGCCAGTGCCAGGAACCGACCCCAGGCAGGTGACGCTGTTGGGGTCCCCGCTGTGGACCCATTCCCACAGCCACTGCCACGTGCTCCAGCCCCCGGGGCCAACAGTTCCACAAGCAACCAAAAAATTTAAAAAATGTGCAAATTGAGAGGAGCTGGGGGTTTGTGGGGACCAGGGTGGGGGACACACCGGGTGCTAGTGCCCCTTAAGGTGAGCAATCCGTTTGAGCAGCTGGGTCTGGCGCAGCTGCAGCTGCCGCTTCTCGGTCGCCATCCTCCTCTCGGTGCTGATGAGGGACTGCAGGTACTCCGAGGATTTGCTCAGGATCACCACTTTGGGGGTCTTGGGGCAGCTGGCGAGCCCGGGCACCTGGTCCCGCAGGGCCAGGAAGCGCGAGCGCAGGTCGTTGCGCCGCTTGCGCTCCAGGTAATTGTGGTTTTTCCTCTTGGCCACGTCCTCGCTGTCCGAGCCGGGGTTGCTGCTGGGTTTTGGCAAGCCAGGCTCAGGCAGGGGCACGGCAGGGGCCGGCTCCACAGCGCTGGGTGGCTCGTCCTCCTCCTCCTCCTGGTCCTGCTGGGGTGACTCGGGCGGGGGGCAGGAGTCTGGCGGCGAGCGGGCGGCGTAGTTGTGCTGCTGCTGGTGGACGGAGATGTGGAAGCGCTTCATGCAGGGGTCCAGGGGGTCAGCACGGAGCGTGATGGTCACCGGCTTCCTCAGGCTGAGAGATTGTCTCTTGTCCACTGTCACCACGTCGATCTCTTCACCTTCTGCTCTCATGGAAAAGAAAGAAGGAATCCCCGTCAGATGGGAATGCCCAGTCACCCTTTGTCGCCTTTCTGGGGGTCCCCACAGCTCCCTGGAAAATGTCCCCACTAAAGTTTGCTCGTGCACTGCAAACTCTGCGACCTCCAGAAGGGATTTAAGTGCCACTTCAATACCATCACGTGGGAAGGAGTGGAATTCTCTCCCAGTTTCATGTGCCTGGTCCCCCAAAAATGGACTGGGAGGCTTTACTTCCACCTCACTTCAGCACCAGGAGCAACATGTGTTCATCATAAAGGATCATCAGGAAAGAAACACCCGAGCCCTCCTGCGAGGTGGGGGGGGAATGGAGGAGCAGGATGCTGGGACAGCCTAGTTCCAAAGTTCATCCCGGTCGGGTGCTTTCATGGCCCATTGGAATTGTAAATGAGGGATACAAGGGCAGAAGTACCCTTTGTTCCCCTTGGCTGCAGCTTCCCACCTCGGTGACTTGTTACTTTTCACAAGTGATAAAGCCCATTCAGCCCCGGCTTCCCGGGGACAGAGGGGACAATCCCCCACTGTGCAGGGAGGGAGGGAGAGGTGAAGAGGTCCCTACAGCAGACTCTGAAACTCAAAGGCATCTCAAGCCCAGAAACAGAAAGACCTAAATAAAGCATAATTGGTCCCATTCTGCCTGTCGGCACTGCTGTTGTCCCATCCCAGCAAAGCCCAGTGGCAGGGAGCTGGCTTTGGGGACAAGGTGAGCAGGCCCCAGACACATCTGCTGTGATTGCTCTCACTTTTAGGGATGGGCCTCCAACTTTTTTCCCTAAGCTTTAGGGGAAAACACAGCCGCTTGTTAAAGGTCCCCCGAGATGCTCAAACGTGGCATCGTGGGCAGGGGCCTGACCCCCACTCTCCTGTGAGGGGGGCAGTGGTGGGCTTCTGATAGTGGCCCCAGCCGATACCCCAAACTCTCCAGGCTTTGGGGTCCAGCCCAGGAAGCCCAAACCCCCCGACACTGGAGCTCCTGGGCTGGGGGACGCTCATCAGTGTCACAACCCGCGCGGTCTCAGCCCCGTACACACACACACGCTCATTAATAAAAACTCACACCGCCTAGCCCCGCCCCCCGAAGGCGTCCATTGGCTGTCCCACGGGGCCGGCCGGCTGTTCTGCCACCCCATTGGTCCGTGCTCCTGTCCATCAGCGCTGCCCCTCTCATTGTTTGCAATCTGTTGCTTTTTGTTCGGCGCCCACGTGGCGCGGCCGGACCCCTCCGGGACCCTCGCGGCACCGGGACCCCACCGGCATCCCCGGGGCCCCCGCCAGCCCCCCGCATGTTTGGGTTAAGCCTCTTAACGCCCGCGACCTGGCTTACAGTCCCCGGGCTACTAATGGCATTAAGCCCCGCGCCGTGACTCACCGGCGCAGGTGGCGGCCACCGGCAGATTTATTAACGGGGTCACGGCACCGCTCCCACGGCAGCCGAGTCAGCCCGGCCTCCGCGGGAGCGACGGAAACAACGCACGGGTCCCGGCGGGGCTGCGGGGCGGGGGAGTGCCGCAGAGCCGCAGGGTGTCGGCAAATAACACCGAAAATTGGCGTGAGATCGGAGAGATGTGCGGCAGCGGCACCGCGCCGCCCTTGTGGGGGGGTTCGGAGGTATCCCCGTCCCAGCACGACCCCCGTGTGAGCACCCGCACACCCCACGCGGGACGGGCAGACGTGCCCCGGGGCTGGGCTGGGACACGCCGCAGCCGGGGCGGCTGTTCCTGCCCGTCCCACCGAGCCAGCGCCTCGGGGGACACGCCGCTGCTCCCAAACCTGCTGCCCCCAGGGCGTATTTTGCCTTTTGTCCCGAGGGAAGCCCGTCCCGGGTGGGCCGTGGGAGGAAGAAAGGGGAGCAGCCCAATTCACGAGCCGGCGGCAGAGCGCGGTGCAGCGCTCAGAACCCCAAACTTCGCACGGTGAGATGCAAACTTGCCCTTCAACCTTCCCACGAGGCTCCCGTGGGGCCGGGACGAGGGAAAGGAACAACCAGAGTCCCACGAAACAGCCGGAGGGAGCCCCACGCACCCTCCCGAGAGGGACAGGGGCTTCTGGAGCAGAAACCCCACGGGAAAGGGGAACAGCCGAGCCCGCTTTGTTCGTGGGGCCGGGACCGGGGCTCGCTTGGAGTCTCAACAAAGGCGCAGCCCGGCTGGGAGGCTCCCTCCCCGCACACACATGTGTGGACACGCGTGTTCCCCACGCCGGGCTCCAGCCAGGCTGGGGGCAGCTGGCGGCTCGGCGGCGGAGCGGCTCCGTCCCTTACCGGAATCGCTCTGGCCCTCGGACCCCGAGGATGCGGGGATCTTGCTCTCGGCCAGCGGGCAAAGGAAGACGGCGGCGGGATCCACGCACTCGCTGACGGAGCTGCTGAAGCCAAAATCCTGCGCGAAGGACGGTTTGTGCGGCGTGGCTCTCTGCGTGCCCGTGGAAAGTTTCTCTGTCATCGCCTTCTCCAGCCTCTCCCGCGCTGAAAAACCGCTCCACATGCAATCCTTGAGGATGAAAGCGCTCAGGTTCCCGAAGATCTGCCCCGTCCCTATGAGATACTCCGGCTCTTCCCCGGCGAGGCAGTACCGGGAGAGCCATCCCGGGCGCTCCTCCGGCCCCGAGCAGCATCCCCTCTCCCCGGGGGTGCCCAGCGGGGACAGCGGGGGCGTGGGGACCAGCTCGAACTTCTTCCAGATGTCCTCGCTGGGCGCCGTGGAGCGGTGGAAATCCTCCTGGGCGTCGTGATCGTAGAAGTAGTGCTGGTACGAGTCAAACTCCATCTCGGCACGGGGAAGGGGGCGGCCGAGACAAGAACGGGCGCTCAGGACAGGGGCAGCCCCAGGGATGAGGGGGGACCCCCACCCCGGCGCCAGCCCCCGAGCCGGGACCGCGGGCGCATTGTTCCCCCGCTCTTATAGCCCGGCCGCGGAGCCCGGCCCCGCCCCCGCCAATCACCGAGCGAATATTTGCATAAAGGGCGTGGTCATGCTCTGTGCCACGCCCCTCGAAGGGATATAGGGAGGGGGGTGCGCGGCCCCCCCGGGGGTCCCCGGTGTCGCTACCGGGGATGCTCACGGGGTTCTGGACCTGCAGCCCCCCCCGTGCGCTGGGCTGGGGGCTCCTCGCTGCCCCCAGGAGCGCCCCGGGGGCTCCCAGCGCCGTCCTTGGCCCCCCGAGAGGGGCAGGGTTTGGGGGATCCCCCTCTGCAAGCGCTGGGGAGGGACACGCGGCTGTGCCACCAGCCTGGGGACAAGCAAAGCCAACGGGAGAAGAGGGAACAAGTCACAAGGAGGCATCATCTGCTGCCAGGGATGATTTTTGAGGGCTCTTTCTCATCTGCTTGGCTGTCACCCCAGCTCCTGTTGGGCTGCCCAGCTCACACCGGACGCTGGCAGCACCGGCAGGAGAGTGGCTCCGGCACTGGGGCCACTCTGTGTTTGTGTCCAGCCCAGGGTGCCACCCTGGCTGCCACCTGGAGACATCTCCACTCCTTCCCAAAGCCCTCACAGGCCCAGCTGGGGGTATTTCCACCCTGAAAGACACCAACTCCAGTAAAAAGCTGGCTGGAACAAGGAGGGGATGTGGGGACACCAGAAAAACAGAGCTGGGGGACACAGTGCTCACGAGGAGTGAGGTCTGTGCACAGAGGAAGGGCCGTGGAGAGGTTGGGAGCCCCAGGGGATGTCAGGAGCCACGGGCTGGAGGGAAGTTGGGGTGTCTGGGACACAAACAGCTCCCACCAGCAGCATTTTGCCCATGCAGAACAGGATGCTGCATCTCTCCAACGCCAAGTTCCTCCTAGAAAAGGCAATAAATGTTGTGAAAACACAGTGGGGCTTTCCCTCTTGCACTTAATTGTTACATACACACACACACACACACACAGAGGTACAAAGCCCACCCTGAACCCACAGATTCCCCTCACAGTGTGTGTGAACCCACTTCAGCTCCAGCACCCTCCTTTCTTCACCCGGTGTGGATGAGGCCACGGGATCTGCCCCAGCCGACAGCTCCGGGAGGACTGGGAGCTGCTGCCCGGGGTGCAGCACCGGCTCTGGAGGGAGGAAACTGTCCCAGTCCAGCGACCAGTGCAGCCCAGTGCAACCCAGTCCAGCACTGCGATGCTCTTCATGGACCAGCACAGCCCAGTAAAGTCCAGTGCAGTCAGTCCAGTGTGGCCCAGCATAGACAAGCCCAGTCCAGCCCAGTCGGGTCCATCACAGCTCTCCCCGGTACCCCCCGGTCCCCACCCGGTCACCCCCGGTCCCGGTCCCCGTCCGCCGCCACCGGCGGGCGCGGGGCGCCACCTGCTGGACCCGGGAGCAGCGTCCGTGGGGCGACGGGGACGGGGACGCGCGGGTGACACCGCACCGGGCACCCCCCGCCCGGGGGACAGCGCTGCCCATCACTCCGTGCCTCAGTTTCCCCATTGCCAGCGGGCACTGGGCAGGCAGAGGAGCAGGGCTGGCAGCGGGCGCTGGGCTGGCGGCTGTCCCGGTGTGTCCCGGTGTGTCCCGGTGTGTCCCGGTGTGTCCCGGGGCAGCTCCGGCCCTTCCCTTGCTGGCTGGGGGTTCGGCGGACCCTGCAAAGCTTTGCCAGCTCCAGCACCTGGCAGAGTGCTGGCCCGGGCTGAGGTTTGCCAGCTGAGGGGTCCCCACGATGGCCACAGCGCCCTAAATGCTCTCCCGGCCCTTCCAGAGCAGCCCCGAGCATCCCAGCCCTGCCCGCGGGGCTGGGGCAGGAGCTGCGGGATCCGGGGATCCCGGGGCAGTCCGAGCTGATGTTCCCTTTGCACTCCAACCCCAGCTTCGCCCCAGTCCCCAGCCACGCTGGAAGCCCCGGGCATGTCCCCAGGGTGTCACCGGCCGGAGCCCTGCCACCTCCGGGCTGCTCCCTCCCTTCTCCCTCCCCGGGAAGCGCGGGTGAAGCCCTCTCTTCCCCCTTAGGAAACAAATCGCCCTGCACTGAGGCCAGAGACCGAGCTGCCCCACAGGTTTGTGCTGCCGAGCACCTGCGGTGACAAGTGGCCATGGCTGGGGACACGGCTGGCACTGCCCCTGTTCCAGCAGGAGCGCACCCTCCTCCATCCTACAGCGCCCGGCCACGTCTCCTTCCTCCCCTCTTTCCTTCCTCCCCGTGGCCTCTGGAACCGCTGCAGCTTTTCCCAGGGCGAGGCCGGAGTTTGACCCGGCTCCAGAAGGCTCCGGATGTTTTGAAGGTGCAGAAGCAGCGCCAGGAGTGCCGGGAAGGGCCGGAGTCCTTTGATCCTGACCCCTCCAGGCCCTGAGCAAGCAACACCGAGAGCCACCGGCTGTGCAAACACGGTGGGTGACTCCCCCGGGGGCTGTGGTGTCGCTGTGGTGACAGCGACAGAGCGACAGAGGGACAGGATAACCCTGGCCGCGCCCCACAGCTGCAGGGTGCTGGCACAGGTCCCCAGCCAGCACCGAGTGTGTGCCCCCGGTGCTGGCACAGCCCACGGGAGCTGCCGTACCCTGCTGGCACCTGTGGGGTCACAGGGGGTAGGGTTGGGATGGTCTTGAGGGGCTCAGGAAGGGCGGCTGGGAGCACCGGGGGTTTGCATTTCCTGACACAAGTTGCTCCTCCTGCAGGTGGACGCTTTCTATGCCTCCATCATCCTGGTGGCCCTGTGCCCTTTGGATCCCCACTTCCAGCAGGGCTGGGCTTTGAAGCTCCAGACCCCAGAGGGGTTCCCCACAGTGGGCAGCCCCCAGAGCCTGGCAGGTGTCTCAGGGGTGTCCTGGGCTCTGCCTTCGGCTGTCCCCATCCCACTGCAGCCTTCGAGCCACTCTGCCATGCCCATGGGAGCCTTGGATGCTCAGGGAGGGAGCAGAGGCTGTGCCAACGCATCCTGGCCCATGTTGTCCCCCTCTGCCTTGTGACACACCTCGTGTAACCCTGCAATGAGTCCCCTTTGTCCCCAACAAGCTGATGGGCAGCAGGCACGGAGTCTGGCTGGAAGTCTGCAGGATGCCATCCCAAACCCCTGTGGGCTGCAGGAGCACCACTACGAGCTGCCCAGCCTGACAGGGATGGGGACAGTGCCCAGAGCCCCGGGGTCACACCAGCCCCAGCTCCCTGGGTGTGCAGCCACCCTCTCTGAGAGTGCAGAGAAAAGGAGAGGGAGATGCACCATTGGTTCCTGCTGCCTCATCTCTCCCTCCACTCTTTGTCGCTGTCACTCCCTGCCCAACAGCAGGAGGTGCCCTGAGCCCTGGAGAAGCTCGGTGGTGTCAGGCACTGCTATCCCCCCAGCTCAGACAGGTCTGGGCCCCCCAAAAGCTCTGGGATCACCTCTGTGCTGTTTGCCCCCAATCCAGTGCTCCCTGTCCGGGCTGGCCCAGCCTGGCAGGGCTGTCTGGTTTCGGGTGCTCTCACACTTGCTCAGATCCTGCTCCAGGCTGTGCCGGATGTGTGACAGTGGCAGGTGTGGGTGGCAGGAGGGATGGCATCCTGCACTGCAACCCCCATCCTTCCATGTCACCAGGGCCAGAATTTGGGTCCCATCCCCCAGGAGGCCCCAGTGGTGTCCCCAGCTGGGGGATGTGGAGGCCAGGCTGGTGCAGAATCACTGAAGTGGTTCTGGTGACCCTGTGAGTGGCCCAACCCAACCACCTGTGGGTCCCCAGAGTCCCCAGGCTTGGCAGGAGCTGCTGCAGGGACATCCTTGCTGGGATCAGCCCTTGGTGGGTCATTTATCACCATGAGGATCCCCCAGAGCATCTGCTCGGGGAGGAAGGGCTCAAATCCCCCACAGGAAATTGTGCAATACCAGATCTGGGGGAGAAAATCCCCCTAATCCAGGGAAATCCTGGTCTGTCTACTTCTCCTGTTCATATGCAAGGCTGGGTTCCCCTATCTGTGGTCTTTCTGCACAATCTCTATCTCAAAGGCCATCTCTTTGTTCCCCTGAAGCCCTGTTTGCCCAGGAGGCAGCTCTGCTCAAGGACAGGAATGCCAAAAGCATTCCCAGGAGCTGAGGAGCCCCCGGGACAAAGGGAACGGAGTAATAGTGCTGGGGTCACACACGTGGGGAGTCTGGTCCCTAGGGCATGGTCAAGTGCCACCACAGCAGTCCCCTCTGCTCCTGGGCAAGAGATTTTCCCTGAGGAAAAGAGAAACTTTTTCCACTCCTCTCTTGTTTCGAGGTATTTTGTGTCACTGATTTGGACACCCCGAAGCCTCACACAGCCCCCCATCCCCAGGGGGTGGCATCCCTGTGACACGAGGCAGTGCCAGGAGAACCCTCTGCAGGTGTATGAGGGGCCAGAAACCGTGAGTCAATGGTGACACCAGCTCAGTGCTCCCAAAAACTGCGAGTGCCTGGAGCTGCTGGGCCACCCACCCTGCTCATCTCTCAGGTTCTGCTGCATCCCAGGTGCTGTCCTCCCTGCCTGTTCCCATCCCCATGCCCAGCTCCAGGTGGCACTCAGGGCATGGCACTGGTGCCACGCTGGCCGCCTTGGCCCAGCCCTGCTCCACAGCCTCGGCTCAGCCTCGATCTTTGAGCCCTGGGGCCTGAGCCAAGGGCAGCTGGTGGCCGTCACTGCGGTGACACGACACTGACACGGGTCTGGGTGTGCTCAGGTGGGCAAACAGCGCCTGGAGCCGCTGGGAGGGGCTGGCATCGAGGTCCATGTGGCCATCCAGAGAGGGGGACACTGCGAGTGTCCCCTGCACCCTTTTCAGCAGGGCCTGTTGTGACAGGACACGGGGTGATGGTTTAAACTGAAAAAGGGGAGATTTAGGTGAGATATAAGGAAAGTTTTTAACGATGAGGGCGGTGGGGCACTGGCACGGGTTGCCCAGAGAGGTGGTGGACGCTTCATTCCTGGAAGTGCTCAATGCCAGGGAGGACGGGGCTCGGAGCAACCNGCGCGGAGCGGCCCGGGGCCGGGGGGCTCCTGCCGCCCGCGCTCCGCCAGCACCGCCGCAGGGTGAGCCCCGGGGCACGCCGAGAGGGGTCCGGGCCGGTTCGGGGCGGGGGGCGCTCCCCGGGCTCGCTAACACCGATCCCGGTTGCAGGAGAACCGCGAGCGGCTGTCGGTGTGCAGCAAGCTGTGCTACGCCGTCGGGGGGGCTCCGTACCAGATCACGGGCTGCGCCCTCGGCTTCTTCCTCCAGATCTACCTCCTGGACGTGGCGCAGGTACGGCCGGGCTGCGGGGCGGGATTGGCACCGGGGCTGCGGGTCCCGGAGCTGCCGGTGCCGCTTTGCCCCGGGGATGGAGCTGCGCGGGGCTTGGCAGTGCCCCGAGCCCCGGGGGCTGCGCCTTTCCCCCGGGCCGGTCCCACGCGTGTTGTTGCCGTGCGGGACAAAGCGGGGTGGTGGTGGCTGGTTTGGGGGGGCACAGGACCCGTCCCTACAGAGCCGCAGCGTGCCGGGTCGGTGTGGAACGCGGAGGGACGGAAGCTGTGGAAGGAGAGCCCCTGGGCTTCCTTGTGCTGGGTTTGGGGACTCGGCTCTGAGATTTGGGAATTCCGCGGTGGGGCAGAGCTCGGAGGTGCTGGGAGCCTCAAATCCCTCTGAACGAGGGAGAGAGACCGAGGGACTGCTCCCAAATGGTTGTGGGGTCACAGGGGGTAGGGTTGGGATGGTCTTGAGGGGCTCAGGAAGGGCGGCTGGGAGCACCGGGGGTTTGCATTTCCTGACACAAGTTGCTCCTCCTGCAGGTGGACGCTTTCTATGCCTCCATCATCCTATTTTCGGGACGAGTGTGGGATGCCATCACGGACCCCATGGTGGGATTCTTCATCAGCAAAACTTCCTGGACCCGCTTCGGCCGCCTGATGCCCTGGTAAGAGCTGCTGGTAGCACCCTGCATTCCCTGCCTGCTGTGTCACAGCTCTTCCAGTCAGCTTTGGGCATCCCCTGGCATGAGGCGTGTAGGGCAGGAAGTGCTGACGCCCTGCCTCACCCAGGTGTGGTGCCAAGAGCTCCAAAAAGCCCCAGGTNAGGTGAGATATAAGGAAAGTTTTTAACGATGAGGGCGGTGGGGCACTGGCACGGGTTGCCCAGAGAGGTGGTGGACGCTTCATTCCTGGAAGTGCTCAATGCCAGGGAGGACGGGGCTCGGAGCAACCTGGCAGGGAGGTGGCAGGGAGGTGGCAGGGAGGTGACATGAGATGGGCTGTAAGGCCCAATCCAACCCAAACCGTTCTGCCGTTCTGAGGGATGAAGAGCAGGGACGGAGGGCAGGGATGGAATGGGGGGCTGAGGGATGAAGAATGGGGGAATGGAGGGATGTGGGACAGAAGAGAGGCAAGGAAAGCACCGGGACGCAGGGACGGGAGCGCCGGGGGGAAGGGCCGGGACNCGGGGCTTGGCAGTGCCCCGAGCCCCGGGGGCTGCGCCTTTCCCCCGGGCCGGTCCCACGCGTGTTGTTGCCGTGCGGGACAAAGCGGGGTGGTGGTGGCTGGTTTGGGGGGGCACAGGACCCGTCCCTACAGAGCCGCAGCGTGCCGGGTCGGTGTGGAACGCGGAGGGACGGAAGCTGTGGAAGGAGAGCCCCTGGGCTTCCTTGTGCTGGGTTTGGGGACTCGGCTCTGAGATTTGGGAATTCCGCGGTGGGGCAGAGCTCGGAGGTGCTGGGAGCCTCAAATCCCTCTGAACGAGGGAGAGAGACCGAGGGACTGCTCCCAAATGGTTGTGGGGTCACAGGGGGTAGGGTTGGGATGGTCTTGAGGGGCTCAGGAAGGGCGGCTGGGAGCACCGGGGGTTTGCATTTCCTGACACAAGTTGCTCCTCCTGCAGGTGGACGCTTTCTATGCCTCCATCATCCTATTTTCGGGACGAGTGTGGGATGCCATCACGGACCCCATGGTGGGATTCTTCATCAGCAAAACTTCCTGGACCCGCTTCGGCCGCCTGATGCCCTGGTAAGAGCTGCTGGTAGCACCCTGCATTCCCTGCCTGCTGTGTCACAGCTCTTCCAGTCAGCTTTGGGCATCCCCTGGCATGAGGCGTGTAGGGCAGGAAGTGCTGACGCCCTGCCTCACCCAGGTGTGGTGCCAAGAGCTCCAAAAAGCCCCAGGTGCCACCGACAGCTGGGTGGCCTCAAGTTTGTGCCTGTTGCTCTTGCTGTTCCCATGCTGGGCCCGGCTGACCTCAATGTCACTGCACCTGCAAACTCCTGCCACCGTGGTGGACTTTGTTCCTGTGGTGGCTGCAGGGACATGGTGGCAGCCAGAGCAGGTGGCACCACAGGGAGGAGGGTTGCGGGTGTGTGTGACAGATCTGTGGTGGTGGAAGCGTCGGCTGACAGTCACGAGGGTCCTCCCCGGGCAGGGAAACAGCTGTCCTGGATCTGTGTGTCTGCAATGGGTGCTCCCTCTGCCCTTGGGAGCGGATGGGGTGGGCTTTGAGAGCCCCCACACGGCTCGTGCCCGCACCCTGGGCAGGCTTAGGCCATCCCTGAACACCTGTTCCTGCACGGGATGTGGAGCTTTAATGCCTGACTGGGGACAGGGTGGCTAAAATAACCTCGTGTGCCTGTGGGATGGCCAAAATACAGAGGGGGTGGGCACGGGGGGAGTGGAGCTGGAGGGACACAGCGCTTTCCCCCGCAGAATTACACCCTCTGCTTCCTGGCTTTCCTGGAATAGCTCTGGGCAGCAGCAGGCAGTTGTTGAAGGCAGGCTCCACACACGTGGCCTGAAATAGCTTCTCCCTGCCTGCAGCAGGGTCTGGGGTCCGGAGATTAGCGCGGGGCAGGCTGGGCGTGCGGGGCAGCCACGGGGACGGCTCCGCTCGCCCTAATCTCGAGGCAGGGGGTGGGACTGAAGTGGCCGCATTCCTCCGAGCAGCTCCTGCTTCGTTAAAATTAGCCAGAGCTCTCTGCTTGCGCTGGGCCCCTCCGGGGCGGCCGCAGCTCGCTGCTGTTGTGCATGGCTCAAGGGCTGCCCGCTGAGCCCAATTTGGATGGAGTCGAGCTGATTTTAAACCTCTTAAATCCAGGTTTTTCTGGCTCTGCCAGCCCCGGGCTGGTGTTGCTGCTGTGGCTGCCTCAGTTTCCCTGCGTGCAAAGCCAGGAGCTGCAGGCACTGGGGTGGTCTCAAGGCTGCTGCCTGACCCCAAACCTCAACACCTGCGAGGTGACCCCGCCGTGTGTGAGGGTTTATTGCCGGGCTGATCTGTGGGACCAAGCCCAGCTGGCTCCAGCACAAAGCTTGTGGCTGTTCCAGTTCTTTGGAAGGGAGAGGACACCTTCCTTGAGAGCCACCACCTCTCTCCTTTTCAGTCTTCTCTCTTTGAAACGCATTTTTGGCACACTTCCATCCACCAGCTTATCCCCTGTCTGCTTCCTCCTTTTCCCCCAGCCTCGTGGACGTCACCTCATCCCCGGCTCTGAGCTGGGATCCGCATTTCCTTGACCACAGCAGACTTCCCGCTAACTGAACTTTTCCTTGAGGTGTCTGTGAGTGGGAAACCCCTGGCTCTGACCTGCAGCCGTTTGCCAGCAGCTCAGGCCGGCTGGGAAGGAGTGTGCAAGTGGCACAAAGGAACGCACCACCCAGCGGGGCCAATGAGCGCCGGGGCACGTCACAGCCACAGCCGCCTCCGAGCTCCTTAATCACCTCACCCTGGGTCAGGGGTTACTCTCAGTCACTCCTCTGCCTGCCAGGAGCTGTGGTCAGCCCTGGCCGGGGCTCAGCTGCCCGATGCTGGGGGCAATTGGTACATCTGACGCTCATGCGATGGCGAGCGTGGCGCCGTTCTCTTCTGGTGGTTGCATTCAGCGTTTGGCTCCGTGTTTCCCTCAGCTCCACGTATGGGAGGGAAGATAAGCGGCAGCAGGAGGGGCTGGAGCTGCTTGGCGCTTTCCTCCCCTCCTCCTTCCCCGGCAGGGTGACGTGGGTGTGGAAAAATGTGTGCATGTGCTGGGTCCTGTGCAGCCTCTGTCGCTGCTCTCCATCCATGGAGTTTCTGTTTCTCGCTCTCCCCGCTCCCTCCTCGACTTTCAGTGTAAGATTTGTGCCCTGTACGTCAGCCCAGACGGAAAGATCTCGCTGTTCCCTGGCAGGGAAGGGCCAGCTCGGGCCGTGAGTGGCTCTGTCTCGTGTCCAGTTCTGCTGGACTCGCTCCAGGACCTCACAGCCTCTGTCCTGGGGTTTGTGGAGCTCAGGGTGCTCACAAATCCCCCAGCAAAATCCATCTTCTAAACAGATGTGGGTGTAACCTCAACACCTGGCTCGCTTCCCTCCTTCCTTCTCCCCTCCTCCCCTGAGTGATGGGGGGCCCTGGTGCCTGTGGTGTCCCCGGGGTGCTGGAGCAGGGCAGAGCTGTGCCCTGGCTGTCCTGCAGCAGGACAGGGGTTGTGAGACCCACGGGATGAAGAGGGCAGATGCCCTTGCTGGCAGATCCTGCAGGAATTGCTGCCAAGGCCCAGCATTTGAGCAGTCCCCTCTGATCCTCTGTTGCGTTTTTCATCCCATGTCCCTGCTCCTGCAGCTCTGAAGGCTGGGCAGAGGTGGAGGAAGGACTCAGCCTGTTGCTGGTTTGCTCCACTGCTGCCAGCACAGCAGGGCTGACCCCAGGACCAGGGCTTGGGGGGCCTTGGCAGCAAAGCCAAGCTGGTGAGAGGTTTTTGGCTGCTGGGGAGCAGGGCTGAGCTGCCTGGCTGTTCCCCAGCTGCTCCCCAGCCCTTGCCAGGATGAGGGGGGTGATTACATCCTGCTGAACACAGCAGTGCTGCCTGGGGGAGAGGTCGGGACTGGGGGTGGAAGCCCAAGGCAAGAGCAGATCAATCACTTCTGTGGAAGGAGACACCTCTGTTAGTGCAAGGAAAGCTCTTCCCTGGAACTCTGAGTCAGCTCTTCTGGCTCTGTAACACCTGACCTGCTGCCTCCTGCCCTGGTTTGGATCTGGGCAGCTCAGGAACCCCCAGATCAGATGCCTGAACCCCACGGGATGTGTGGAAGCAGGGAGAGCTGGGCTGCTCAGGCTGTGCCCACAAGGCTGATGTTGACACTTTGTTCTCTCAAAGGATCATGTTCTCCACCCCTTTTGCCATCATCTCCTACTTCCTCATCTGGTTTGTGCCAGACATCTCCACAGGACAAGTGATGTGGTATCTTGTCTTCTACTGTGCCTTCCAGACCCTCGTGACGGTGAGTCAGGCTCTGCTCACACCTGGCACGGAGGCTGCCAACCCCTGAGCTGCACAGAGGGGCAGAAACCACCCTGCCCCCAGGTCCCTCAGGCTGTGACATCCTCCCTGAGCCAATTCTCCTTGTGCCATTGCAGTGCTTCCACGTGCCTTACTCAGCACTCACCATGTTCATCAGCAGGGAGCAGAGCGAGCGGGACTCGGCCACTGCCTACCGTGAGAGCTCCCCCCCCCTTTTTCCTCCCCCCTTTTCCCTTTATCCCCTGGGGATTTGGACGTTTCTCCCCATGGAGAAGGGCAGTGAATCCCAGCTGGGGATGCCCTGCTGTGGACAGGGGCTGTGCTCAGCCCTGCTGTCCTCTCCCTGCAGGAATGACCGTGGAGGTGCTGGGCACTGTGCTGGGCACTGCCATCCAGGGCCAGATCGTGGGCAAAGTGGACACTCCCTGCGTGGGGAGCCCCTTCTTCTTCGGCTTGACCAACTCCTCGGTGGCCCTGGAGGAGCTGAACATGACCCACGACACCGAGTCTCTCACAGACACTGTAAGCTGGGGGTCCCCTGATGTGTGCTCCCCTTGGGGCAGGGCTGAGCCCCCTTCTCCAGCTGCAGGGCTGAGCCCCCTGCCCTTGGGGCAGGGCTGAGCCCCTGCCCTGACTGCTGCTCCCTCTCTTGCACAGAGAAATGCCTACATGATCGCTGCAGGGGTCATCGTGGGGCTCTACATGCTCTGTGCCCTCATCCTGCTGCTGGGCGTGAAGGAGAGGAGAGGTGAGGCTGGGCAGGGGTTGGAATGCTCAGGACTTGTGGAAACGCTGCTGTTCCTTCCTCTCCAGGAGCCTGGCTGAGCTTTTGGCCCCTCATTCGTGGCTCTCCCCAAGGAGAGGGGCAGGTGGAGCTGAGCTCTGGGTCTGGGGAGGTGCTGCAGGAGGCCAGAGCACCTCTGGGGTCTGTTAGATAACCTTTATCTCGCCCATTTTTGGCTGGCCAAGGTTGCCAGTGCCAACCAGGGCATCTCAGGGGGATGTGATATCCAAACTTCTTCCTTCTCCCTGCTTATCCTGGGGGAATCAGCCAGGCTGCTCCATGGGGCTGAGGGACCCCCGGGCGAGGACAGGGGCTGGGATGCTGTGGGTGGGCAGGGGTTGTGGAGGGTGCTGAGCAGGGGGATGGGGCACCCAGGGCTGCTGTTTTGGGGGGGCTCTAACGCTGGGCTGATCTCTGCTCCCCAGAGTCCTGTGAGCTGCAGTCGGACGAGCCCGTCTCCTTCTTCCAGGGGCTGAAGCTGGTGATGAACCACGGGCCCTACATCAAGCTCATCGCCGGCTTCCTCTTCGCCTCGCTGGCCTTCATGGTGAGCTGGAAGGGCTGGGGACAGGGAGCAGGGGACAGACAGCAGCAGTGGGGGTGGCTGTGGGGACGATCCCAGGGGCTGGGAGCACGTGGTGGGTGAGCCAGAGCTGCCCCGGGCAGAGGGAGGAGGATGTGGCCTCGTGCCCTCGGTCAGTGGCTGCTTTTTTCCCCTATCTGTGCTGGGGGTGCGGCTGTGTGAGGACAGACATGTCCCCCTGGGGTGGCTGGGTGTCCCCCCAGGGTGCTGGGTGTCTCCTCGGGGTGCTGGGTGTCCCCCCAACCCCTGTCTGTGCTGGGGGTGTGACTGTGTGAGGACAGACATGTCCCCCTGGGGTGGCTGGATGTCCCTCCAGGGTGCTGGGTGTCCCCCCAGGGTGCTGGGTGCCCCCCCTGACCCCTGTCTGTGCTGGGGGTGCAGCTGTGTGAGGACAGACATGTCCCCCTGGGGTGGCTGGGTGTCCCCTCGGGGTGCTGGGTGTCCCCCTGACCCTATCTGTGCTGGGGGTGTGACTGTGTGAGGACAGACATGTCCCCCTGGGGTGGCTGGGTGTCCCCCCAGGGTGCTGGGTGTCCCCCCTGACCCCTGCCTGCACTGGGGGCATGGCTGTGTGAGGACAGACGTGTCCCCCCTGACCCCTGCCTGCCTTTTCCACAGCTGCTGGAGGGAAACTTTGCCCTCTTCTGCACCTACACCCTGGGCTTCCGCAACGAGTTCCAGAATGTTCTCCTGGCCATCATGGTGGGTACGGCCCTGCCCTGCAGCCCTTGGGGGGCTGGGGTCATGGGGGGGTCCAATGGGTGCTCCCTGGGGGCTGGCATGGGCTGAGGCGGGGGACAGGGACACGGGGACAGTGATCAGAGGTCCCCTGGGACAAGGGGAGGGAGAAGAAGCTGCCAAATGTCCTGCAAAGGCTGGGTGGGTTGGCAGGAACAGCGGGGCCTTTGTTCCTGTGTGAACCAGGCCACAGATGGGGGACACCAGGAGCCGTGGGGGCCTTTTGTCCAAATCCTGCCACTTGTCTCCCTCCCCTCCCCTCTTTGAGAAAAGGATCTCAGTGTTTACTGCCAGGAACATGGAGCAAAGCAGCTCCCTGAGAGCTCTTTGCAGCTTGCCTCATTCCTGGAAGCACTTCCCACCCTCTCCTCAATGGGGTGGGAAGGCCCAAGGTGCCGTGGTGCCCGCAGAGCCTGGCTCCTGGCCACGCTGTGACAGCAGGTGACAAGATCAGGTCCCTTCCCAGGACTGAGGATTGAGTCAGATCCTCCCTCTGTCGGGGCAGGTGTGGAGCCAGGGCTCTGCTCCGGGGGAGGAGGTGGCCCCACGCACCACGTGTGGCTTTGTGCCAGCCCCTGGGCGTGTGGCAATCACAGGTGCTGGAACTGGGATGGGAGGAGGCCGTGCCAGGAGCTGGGAAGGGCCTTTCCAGCAGACAAGAGCCAGACCCTGCCCCTTCTCTCCCCACAGCTCTCGGCCACCTTGACCATTCCCTTCTGGCAGTGGTTCCTGACCCGTTTTGGGAAGAAGACCGCTGCCTACGTGGGCATCGCAGTGAGTGTCCCCTCAGCTGTGGGGTGCACGTGGGGATGGTCTTCACCACATGGCATGAGCAGAGGTCCCCCCAAAGAGCACAGAGCTGGGCAGGGGCTGCTGCTGATGACAATTTGGTGCCTGTCCCTCCTGCTGCTGTTTGTGCTGTCCTGGATGTGTCGTGGGGCTCAGGGAGGGACACGGCACCTCTGGCTCCCTGCAGGGCTGGGATATGTGGGAGGGGGGAAAGCCAGGGGGTCTGGGCCAGGCCCTGGGGATGCCAACCTGGTCTCTGCCCCCCCTGCAGTCTGCTATCCCCTTCCTCATCCTCGTGGTTGTCCTGGACAGTAACCTCTTTGTCACCTACCTGGTGGCCGTCGCCGCCGGCATCAGCGTGGCAGCCGCCTTCCTCCTGCCCTGGTGAGTGTGAGGGGCTTCCAGAGCCTGCCAGAGGGCTTAAAAACCCTCAGAAGGGTTTTTTTGCAGTGTTTGCAGCCCCAGGTGGGGCTTCTGAGGGAAATGCTCTCAGCAGAGGGGAGGTGGTGGCTTTGTTGTGCCAGCCCTGGTGGTCACCGTCCCTCTCTCTGCACAGGTCCATGCTGCCAGATGTCATCGATGACTTCAAGGTGCAGCACCCCAGCTCCCGTGGCCACGAGGCCATCTTCTTCTCCTTCTATGTGTTCTTCACCAAGTTCACTGCTGGGGTCTCCCTGGGCATCTCCACGCTCAGCCTGGAGTGAGTTCCTGCCTGGGAGCTGAAGTGGGGACAGGGAGGGAGGCACTTCCCAAGCTCTGCGAGGGGATTGATGGGCTCTAAATCCAGCTGTTGCCCCAAAACTCTCCCCACAGGGAGCAGGGAGCCCCTGCAAACCCCATTTCCTTTGTCTGAAGGTGCCTTTCTGCCCTCAGCTTCGCAGGGTACCAGACCCGGGGCTGCTCCCAGCCTGACCAGGTGAACTTCACCCTGAAGATGTTGGTGTCTGCTGTGCCCGTGGGGCTGATCCTGCTGAGCCTGCTGCTGTTCAAGCTCTACCCCATCGACGAGGAGAAGAGGAGCAAAAACAAGAAAGCCCTGCAGGATTTAAGGTGAGCGTCAGGCAGCAAGCACGGCCCGTGGGGGGGGGTGTGTGTGTGGGGGCAGGATCAGACGGGTTGGGACACACTGGGGCTTGTCCAGGAATCCTCCAGGACCCGTGGGCGGTGGCATGAGGGAAGGGCTGACTCGTTTTCCCCAATCCCAGCTTCCAAAGGGATGGTGTGAAGTGCTGGGAGATCAGCAGGAACCCGCCCCAGCTGCTTGGGAGGTGCTGCCATCCCTCTGGAAGCTCCTGTTCCCCAAGGCAGGTATTACTGGGCTGCAGACCTTGTTCCTGTGGATTAATCCATGCCTCATTCCCAACTCTTTCCCCCAGGGAGGAGAGCAACAGCAGCTCGGAGTCGGAGAACACAGAACTGGCCAGCATCGTGTGAACCCAGGCTGGGTCTGCTGCTCACACTGGGGCTCCCCAGGGGCTCGTCCCCTCCGGGCTGGCCCAGCCTGGTGGCCCAGGAGATGCTGAAGGAGCCGTGGGGAGCATCCACTGCCTCCAACTCGGGATCTGTGCCCGTCCCGTGCCTTGCACGGGGCCCACAGAGCGCTGGTAGTGTACATTACACACGTGGTGCTGCCTCACCAGGGACAAGCGCTCTCCCTGCTGGGCTCTGGAGGGCAGGGAAGCCCAGACTGGCATGGTTTTGCCCGGATCAGCCGTGCCTAGTGCCCTGCCTGGGGGTGATGGTTAGTGTACATTACACTGTCAGTGTGCCCGTGCCCAGGACATGAGCTCACCTCTGCTGTCTCTACAGAGGGCACTAATGTGGGACCTGTGCTTTTTTTACACAGCCTAATTAACTTAATGATGTAAATATGGAGCTGTTTCCTGTTTGTATATGTCTGTACAGAACCCAAACCCGAGGACCTGTTAATATTAATTTACATAAAAGTGGGGGAAGTCGGCAGCGCGTGTGAAGAATTTCTTTTTTCACTCATCTGGGATTTTTCACGGCTGTCAGCAAGCCCTGGGTCCCTTTAGACACCACGGGGGGCAGGATTGACTTTTCCTGAGCCGTGGTGCAGGAATGCCATAATCCAGGCAGGAGGCTGTGCTCAGCCCCTTGCCCCCGTGCAGCTCCTTGCTCGGTGCCTGCGTCGCAGCCACCCAACAAAGGCTCCATTATTTGCTCCTTTTCAAGAGGGGGGTGGAGGGAGGAATGAAATCAAAGTGCTGCCAGCAGGGATGGTGAACTCCAGGCTGGAAACAGGAGAGGCAGCTGGGGAGCGGAGAGAAAGGGAATGTGGGCTGTGGGTGACACTCAACACTGGCTGCCGGGGCAGAGCGCTGGGGAGCACTAATCTCCCTGGATATTTATACCCCCTCTCACATTCCCTGCTCCCACAGCACAAAGGGGCAGAGCCCTGCCCTCCCCAATGCCTCCAGCAGCAAGTGGAACTGGAGAAAAGGGGTTGGAAGCATGGCTGGGGTGAATTCCCAGCCTGTGCTGGCTCTGCTCTGTCCCCAGGGGGACAGGGGACAGGGCTGCTGCCCTTTGTTGAGCACCTTGGTCACACTGAGAAGCTGGTGGGGCCAGGGCTGAGCTGAGAGTTTGGGGGGTTTGGGGGGAAGGATGTGGCTCATCCTTTGTTCCACATTTGGGTAGAAAGGATGGGAATGAGGATGGGGTTTAAAAATAGCCAGAGGGATCAGCTGGGAATGCTCCAGCGGGCCCCACTCTGCCCCTGCGGCAGGGAAAGAAGGCAGAGGGATGGGGGTGAGGGATGGGAGCTGGTTTTGTGCTCAGCAGGGCCCCGTGGCTGGGGCTGGGGAGCTCCCTAGGACAGGACCCCAGGGGGACAAAGCCAGCTCCCTCTGCAGCCCCCATGGTGGGGCAGGTGGGTGTCAGGAGCATCCTTTGCAAGAGGAGGAGGAGGAAGGCTCCAGCCAACAGAGCTCAGGGTTGTTGGGAATGTTCTGACCCCTGCACTGCTCCTGGCCAGGAGTTATCCCAGCCACGGCCATGACCTGGCTCCTCTGAGGGGTGTGGGCAGTGCTGCTGCTCCAAGGCTTTCAAAGATTGCTGCGAGCCTTTGTTTTTTTCTCAAAGAGTTCCAACAGAAATAAGGGACACTTTATTCTTTGCCTCCTTGTTTTTTTGGCTCTGTGGAGTTCACAAGGAGTCTCTGGGTTTTTTGCAGCCAGCCCAAGAGACTAAAACCATCCAGAGGAGCTTGAACTGGGGTCTGGATACTCCTCACTAAGCATGCCTCCTCTGTTTGAGGCTTTGAAGAAAATGAGATGTGTGGGGGGAAAGTGACCATGAGAGCTGATAACACTCGAGCCCTGGGCAGAGCTCCAGCCTGGGAGCAGGGATTGTGCTCCAGTTTGGTTACAGAGGGTTTCACTCCAAGCATGGAGAAGAAATGGGTGGAAAAAACACACAGGGAGGTGTTGCCTGTCCCTACAGCTGTGCTCTGTGTGCTCCACACACACCTTGGGCCTGGAGAAAATGCATCAAAATGCTGGGAAGCACCTCCCTGCAGAGCTGGGGTGGCAGGGCTGCTGCATCCTCGGGGTGAGGGGCAGGGAATCAGAGGCAGGAGGTGGAACAGGCAGGGGGCAATTCCAGCTGTGTGCAGGAGGTGGAACAGGCAGGGGGCAATTCCAGCTGTGTGCAGGAGCTGGAACAGGCAGGGGGCATTTCCAGCTGTGTGCAGGAGCTGGAACAGGCAGGGGGCAATTCCAGGTGTGTGCAGGAGNTGGAACAGGCAGGGGGCAGTTCCAGCTGTGTGCAGGAGGTGGAACAGGCAGGGGGCAATTCCAGCTGTGTGCAGGAGGTGGAACAGGCAGGGGGCATTTCCAGCTGTGTGCAGGAGGTGGAACAGGCAGGGGGCAATTCCAGCTGTGTGCAGGAGGTGGAACAGGCAGGGGGCATTTCCAGCTTGTGCCCACACCTGCCGGGCTGCTGCCCCTCAGGGCTGGGCTGTGCCTGCCAGGAGCCAGCTGCCAGGGCTGGGGATCAGCCCTGGATCCCAGCTGAGGGGTCCCACAGGCNAGCCTGGGAAGGAGCAGCAGGAATGCTGGAGCAGGGCTGTGCTCAGGACAAGTGCTGGCCTCTGTCACCACCTGGGGACAGCAGAGTTAACCCAGCTGTGCAGGATGGGTGTCACTGCTGTCACCAGGGGTCACCCTGTCTGTGCCACCAGGCTGAGGTCACTCGAACCATCTGCAAACACATGCTGACGTGTTTCGGTGGGCTTTGGTTAATATTTTGCAAGAGCCACTGTTCCCAAGTTTGTTAGCAGCCCCGGGGCTGCTGCACGTGGACAGAAACGATGGGGCAGTGACGTGATTTCCTGCTAAAAAAACCCCCATAAATCCATTTTCCCAGGGTTGGGAAAATGAAGCTGGGCTGCAGTGCCCTCCTCACCCCAGCACGAGGGACGAGTGCTCTCCTGCGGCTGCAGAAAGCCAAAGGCTGCTGTCAGAGACATTTCAGACAAACCAGGGTGAAACACGAAGCAAACATTGCCGTGGTGCTGGGGGAAAAGGGGGATGAGGCACGGGGCAGGGATGGAGCAGCTCAGGTCGCTGGCACACCCCGCTCCTGCGTGCCCCAGCCGTGCCAGGAACTCGATTTTGATCCCTCCGGGAGCCGCGTTCAGCCGGACGGAGCCACCCCGGGAGCAAACACCGCGCCGGGCAGGGCAGGGCAGGGCAGGGCAGGGCAGGGCCGGCCCCGCTCTCCTCCTCCCCATTCTCAGGTTGCTTTTTGTTCCTCTCCCCGTCCTCTGGCGTTTCTCCTTCCTCTCCCTATGGATGTTGCCCGCCTGGATTCCCCGAGGCAGGACCCGGCTGCTTCTCCCCTACTTTAGGATGCTGAAAAACCCAAGGCGGTGGCCGCATGCAAAAGAGGCGGCGGCACTGTCTTATTTTCTATTTTTTATTTCTTTATTTTCTTATTTTTTCTATTTTTTCTATGCTGACGGGGGCAGGGCAAGGTGGAGAACGAGCCGAGAAAACCAGAAAGCAGCCTGGGAGAGTTGGGGAGCTCGGGCAGCGGGGTCTGCCGGGCTCGGAGCGCTCTGCCAGGGCAGGGGGGCAGCTGGGGGACCCCAAGGAAAGGGGGTGACCGGGAGCTGGGTGTTCCCCAACCCGCACCCGCAGCTCGCAGCGCAGGGAGAGCAAAGCTCGCAGGGCTCGGGGTCCCGCAGCGGGAACCGGGAGCTGCAGAGCATCACCGGGAGCTGCACAGCATCACCGGGTGCCGGCAGAGCATCACCGGGAGCTGCACAGCATCACCGGGTACCGGCGGAGCATCACCGGGAGCTGCACAGCATCACCGGGTACCGGCGGAGCATCACGGGGTGTCGGCAGAGCCTCACCGGGTGCCGGCACAGCCTCACCGGTGTCGGCACAGCCTCACCGGGTGCCGGCACAGCCTCACCGGGTGCCGGCACAGCCTCACCGGTGTCGGCACAGCCTCACCGGGTGCCGGCACAGCCTCACCGGGTGTCGGCACAGCCTCACCGGGTGTCGGGAGAGCATCACCGGGTGCCGAAAGAGCCTCACCGGGTGCCGGCACAGCATCACCGGGTGTCGGCACAGCCTCACCGGGTGCCGGCA